>JAJPCS010000100.1:14773940-14841288 GCA_021164005.1 Willisornis vidua nigrigula
CTTTTCTTTTCTTTTCTTTTCTTTTCTTTTCTTTTCTTTTCTTTTCTTTTCTTTTCTCTTTTCTTTCTTATTTTTTTTCAATTTTTTCTCTCTTCGAGGCTCTAAAGATACAGAATATCACAAACCAGCCATGAACTACTATGAGGTAGCACAATGTTGGTATGGTCACATAACCCTAAACCACTTTCTCTAGTTTAGACATTTTGCAGACCACCACAAGATACACTTTCTCATGCTGTATCTGTTAAAACAAAAGAAGAATGACAAGTTGAAAGAACACACAAAAATAAGAAACAAAGTTTTTCGTGGAGAAGATAAATGAATCCTATATAATATTCCCTGTTTTGGCAAAAGGAAAGGATTTTTAACAGAGGCCTAATTACAACTTACATATTCTTCCAGGATCTTTCACGTATGGTTTTTGAAAGACCTGTATAGATAGTTAAAATCTAGAGGTCTAATCCTAACCAGCAGCCTAGAAGCTGGCATTTGAAATGCTGGAAGTTATCAGCAGGATCAGTGCCCAAACAACACACGTTTCTCATTGAAGTCTCTCTGTTTTGCTGTTGTGACAAGGATCATATTTTATTTTCTGTATACAGTATAATTTTTTCAAACACAATCAAACTAATAAATTATCAACAGAATGGACTCAGTAAGCAAGTCTGGATCCTGCTGCACTGTAAATGGAGAACCATAGAACCACATCTTAATATTTATTTATGAAAGGATTCCATGACCCCATGATACATTTAAAGCTCTAGTTGGTTCTAAAGAAGCCCAGCAGAGATAAAGGAAATAGAAATTCCATAGTCACAAGACAAAGTACTTTGTAGAATAATTATACAAGTAATATCTTGCCTTATAGTATTCCTAAGAGAATTGTATCACACAATAATTTACATGACTGAATTGAAAAAAAAATAACATTGAGGAAATTAAGTTTTTACCATTGGAACTCTAAGGCCAATCTGCTTCAAATAAGACATGACAAAATCTATGTTACTTAAAAAAGGCTTAAAAGTTATAAAAACTTTGAGGGACAACCAACACTAATTATTTATTCTAAGTGGCACATAGTTAAAGAAGGAAACATTTTCAATGCACACTGGCAGACACACTATTTTAGCACTGTAACAAATGCAGTTCAGAAACACTTGTAGGCTTGTGAAAAGTTTAATTTTTTTTTTCTTTGCCACAGTGCAAGCACAGTGGCAGTAGTTCATTAATTCAAGCAAAAAATAAATTTTGGCTGTTAGACTTACAGAGATGATGATCTGTCTTTGCCTAACAAAGACTTATTCCCAGCTATTTTTTTCTCTCTGATAACAGGGAATGTATGGAGAAAATAAAGTTTGTTCAGAAGAACAATAATTCCTCCTAAACCACATATTTCTGTACTAACATTGACAGAGGTGTATTTTAAAGGGCAGAGTAAGGAAGAAATGGAAATATAACAGCAGGTTCACCAAATGTCTGCAAGAAATTTTGTGATAAAACTTTCAAAAAACCCAAATTGAACATTATGGAGAAGATTTTTGAAAACTAATTATAGTTTAGGACTTCACTCTGCTGAAGATAAAGAACCTTCATAAATGGTGAAAGCAGACGCAGCAAAACTGGAAATTTTTACGTGGGAATGTAGTTGAACTGATGGCAATCAATGCACTCAGCTGCAGCATTGTCTGCCTTTAGTTTTAAGATCTATCATAACAGATTGATAGGTGATGTCTCTTTAGTATCTTCTACACAACAAACTTTCGCAAGCAAAATCTGTAAGGAGAGGTTAAGTGGTTTCTGTAACATGAAAACAAACAGAAATATTCTATCATATAAAAGTCAACCCAAAATTATGCATACAATTTCAAGTATACTTAAATTTATGCATCTTTTCAGTATTTTAATCAATCATAACTCAGTTACATAATGTTTTAGATGCTTCTTTTATATGGTTCATATTGAGCATCAAAATAATTTTGGTAAAAAATCCTTATCTGTTGGAAATGTTTGAAGATATAATTACATATTGCTGAGCATTATATTTTTCAATATCCAATAAGCCAAACCTGTATCAATTAGCTTCATTGGCTCTCCTTGGATTAGAGTCTTGGCTGCAGGAAATCTAAAATATCAGCCAAAACTAAGAAAGTTACCTCAGTACAGTATTAAACTGCTGCTTCTTTCAAGTCACTATACAGATTCAAACGAAGGAACTAATGAGGCCCACTAGACAGTGCACAGACTTGGATCATCAGTACCCAGATTTTATTTAGTAGCTTCTTTCCAGTTAGCTAAATGGGGGACAGATGGCAGCTCATAGGTAATTTCTGTGGATTTTCATAAGGGTTTAGTCACTTAACATGAGATTTCAAAGATTTCTTTTGTTTGAAAAATGTAAAAGCTGCATATTGTCTAACAGAAAGGTAATTTCTGTGGATTATTGTAAGAGTTTAGTCACTGAACATGGGATTTCAAAGATCTCTTATGTTTGGAAAATGTCTAACAGAACTGATGCCATTGTGTGGAAGTTAGCAATACCTTCTTTTTTTCCTCCAGGGCACTGTTCTGCTATTCACTGATCCAAATAGAAGTGGTGTGGCAAAAGCCATACATATAATCTCTTAGGTTTGACCTTGAAGAAGTAACCCAATTAAATTAATTTGGTGTTTATTCAGCCCTGACATGCTTGTAGCATCATTTGTTATGCGAGCCTTTCAGACTTCTCAGCCAACTTAATCCATTTCATTCTAATGCTTTTCTCCTGCCTTTATTTCCATACATCTTCATTAGCAGCACTCCAGCTTGAGCTGCTGCTGAAGGGTTAAGCAGAAGATATTTATTAAATGTAAACTCAAACAAATGTTAGCACAGAGCTACTGAAAGCACAGAGATAAAAGGCCATTTTCTGGCTTAATTAAAATTAATCAGAAATAATGGACTTCCTTGAGAAGGAATAATATAAACACATAACACTAATCTCACAAGCTCAATTTATACAGTAATATGAAGCTTCAAGTCTCATTGATTTAATGCAATATTTAGGAATAGAGAAAGGTTTAGAAGAGATCAGAATAAATTCCTTTACGTGACAAAATTCATAAGTTTCTGATTCAAAATCCTATTGTAATGTTTTAAAAGAATTAGCTATTAAGAGTTTCCTTCTAACATTGATTACAGTTAGAAAGGCTTTTGTAATGTGATCTTAATAGGTATTAATACCAGGACAAGATTAAGAGATTTTTCCTATCCTTCAGTAGTAGTGCCTTCTAAGATGAGTGGAAATTATCTATTTGTATTGATCAGTGTAGGACATGTTCGTAGAGATTCAGGCCGATTTTTCTACACATTATTTCATTAAAAAACCCCCTAACTGTCTAAAAAAGACTGGCAACATTTGACTGGTCAAATCTTTTTTCCTACGTTTTCACATAAATATTTCTTTTTCATTTTTTGACTGTTCTGGAACCTTATGTGTCTTTTCCTCTTTATCTTCTACCACAGTTTTCAAATAGCTATATTAAAAAAAAGGCAGAGGGAAAAAAACCCAAACAAATGAAAAAACAAAAGAAACCAACGCAAAGAAAACCATGTTTTTGCTAGCATAGCTGTCCTAGTCTATCTTGCCTTTGTTGAAATATTGGGTGCCATGTGCTCAGTACGTATAGGTGCTCAAAGAGACTGCTGGCAAGAAAAGTTTACTTGTTACAAATCTTGCAAAACACACTCAGTTCTTAGGCTTTTTACATCAGTGTAATTCAGAAAATTAATCCCAATTAACTAGATTCCATTTACCTCATAATATTATATTACATTATGTTAAATCTGATTTAGATCTCTTTAATGCTAATGGAAAGCACTCACCTTATTGTTTATGTGGTTTAACAAGTGCAATTTAAATCCACACTTTTAGGCCATTTAATTAATTTTCCCCTCTGTCCTCATGTTCTTTTCAAAGCTGTGCCTGTTGTACACCTATAGGATTAGGCAGAGTTCATTGCATTTCTGCTAGGCTATTTTATAAGCCTATCTGTTCTCCTTGTATTATGCAACAGATAATTGATAAAAGTACAATATCACTCTTTCTTTTGTCTTATTTCTGATTCTTTAGGAAGACTCACTCACACTCAGGCATTTGTAAGGATCTGTTACAGCCCTTAGAATAATATAGGCTGGCAGAAAGGGTTGTGTTCTTGTAATTTAAGAGACTGAGCCTTATTAAGACCATCCAAAAGAAATTCATGTTAATTTGAGCATACTGTACTTTTGTCATTAACACAGGCTCATTGAGGTACTAGCCAAAATATGCCCCCTTTAAAACAGCACATAGGCAGGGTTCTCCCATATCATCAAGTTCACCTGTGACAGGCATTAGTCAGACAAATTGTTTGTTCCTACCATACCTTGAAGGAAACTTACTCTGATTGATAGATACCTGGTAATATCCTGCCTAAAGATATTGATGAACAGATAATGTGCTTTTGTATGGTTCTTTGAGTACTATAGATCTCTTTAGCCTGAGATAATTCCTGGAGAATCATCCCCAATTAACCTGCATTTTACTGCACTAAGCCAGTATCATAAATTTCCCTTAAGTGAGATTATGATTGTAGTATAACCATTCTAAGTATATCTTCCATTTTTAACTGTTTCTTTCTTTTTTTTTCCATTCATTCAAAAAATTAGATTTTTGATTGGTTACTTCAAAAATATTCTATCTACCTTATCTTTACTGATATAGAGCGTTTGACTAGCTCTAGGATAAGTGTCCCTTGTTTTTGAGATTTCTATGAGCACAAATCCCTTCATAAAAGAAGCTAAAGTTAACTTTATCTTGCATTCAGTAGATCTGTGATGACTTGATGACTTGGTGCTCGATCCAGACAAAAAGCACAAAAGAAATTAAGAAAATTCTTTATATTGCTAACTGCATAGTTACTGATTACAGTGTAACCCTAAATATTTCCTAAATTCAAGTCAGGCATAGAACAATCTCCAAATATTTTTATTGTTCTGAAGTGGAAGATGTAATACATAAAAATAAAACAAATAAATACATATAATAAAAGTCATCAAGTTACACTGTTGTTCAGTTGTGTGTTAATAAAGAAGCTTAGCTTCATCTCCACAACAAACACAGTGTATAAAAACTGTATAATTCACACCTTGAGAGTGGAAAGTTTTATAAGGGACAAAAGTGTAAGCCAACAAGAGAAAGTCAAGCATTTACTGATGTCTCATGAAAACACCGAGACTAATATGGAAACATTAGCATACCCAAAAGATAAGCAAGATTCATGATTAGAAAGTTAATTAAAAAAAAAAAGAAAAAGAAACATCTAAATACATGACAAAGTGATGCCTGAGGCAGGTTCTGGAATGATATTCTGAATTACTAATTTACAACAGAAGTCGAACTCCTTTTCTACGGAGTATGCCCATGCCTGAATATCCTAGGATTCCATTGGAGTCTGATATCTGTTGTATTGTCTGACAGTAATGTTATGAAACTATGAGCAATTATTACTCATTTTTAGTTTTGCACTGTTCTGTCCACTAATAGGAAACCCTTCCTTTCTCCTCTGAAACACAACACGCACATTGGTCTTGTCTACACCTTCTTAATATTATTGCTCTTAATCAGGTATTATTAAACTCTACACATTCCCTAGAAGTCTTTATAAAGAAAACCTATTTATTTTTACTAATAGGTAAATGGGCGGTTCTGAACATCATATTTTCACAAAAAGATGATTTTTTTTCCCCAGAACCACTTAAACTTCCTAACTTGTAGTATATACTAGGTATGATACTTCATTATCTCTTCAGAAAAAGTACTTTTCCCTTAAAGGATAGCAGTTTTATACTGGAAGTTTTATAATAAAGTGTTTCAGTTCCTCAGGAATGTAAGCGATACATTTTCCTCTGTGTGGCTGGCATTCTTGCTCAAGTGGCAGCTCCTCCCTTATCCAGGCTTTCTTGGAAGAAGAACCAGAAAACTGCATGGAATTATGTGATGTAGAGGATAATAAAGAGGTATAGAATTCCAGCACCTTTGAGAGCCACATACCTACAGCAATCTTGCACCTGGAGAAGTTGTCTCAGGAGAGCCATTTAATGAAAATTCACTGTAATTGCAAGAACAGGAATTGCTCAGCAAAGCTTTATTGCATCTTTCCACTATTTTTGTGCTATCTTCGATTTTAGCTTGAAGATTGCACATGGGAATCTCTGTGCATCCTTCAGAAAGCAAACAGCAGGGTGAATAACCAAGCAAAACAGAAGAATTCTCTCCAGGAACATAATTTACAAGTCCAGATAGAACTCATCCAAACTGATGGGATTAATGTCTGAAACATCATTGCAAAGAACAAGGGCATCTGTTCATACATGAAAAATGTGAATATTACAGGAAGGGAAACCATGACTAATATTGTGTTTCACCCCTTCTATTACAGTCCCATTCCCCCTGCTGCCATTAATCTGTTTCTCATTTTCCACCCTTCTTTTCCTTTCCTGAGCCTTGCACAAGCTTGTGCTTTTTTTTTTTTTTTTAATTGTTTATATTTTAACGGCTAGATTATTTTAGAAAGTACCACAGAATAAAGAAGGAGTGGAGAAAAGGAAGACTGGAATGGAAAGCAGGGCTGAATGTTAAACAGAAACTTCACAAAAACTTACATTGCATCTTCTTCTTTGCCATATGCTCCACACTCTAAGCTTAGTTAAGTAAACCAAATAATACTGCTGCTAACTTATTTTAAGAACAACTAAAAGAATGTGGAAAACGCAGTGTAGTACTACAGAAATTTTAGGGAAGATCAGCATATACATACATATATTCTAAAATAACACAATATTCAGTTAGGTAATAGAGAGACAAAGGATACTGTCTCACAAAATGGACATTCTCTCTGTCACTGGATGAATGTAGATAGAAATATTAGAGACAGATATCTGACTTTAAGTATCTGTGTTCTTTTGGGTAGAAAAAAAGGTACTGTGTAAAAATATAATTAAATTAGTCATACCCTTACTGGACCAGCAAATTATAACTTGGAGAAAAGAGATGCTAGAAAATCTGTGGATGACTATGCCTACTTTTTTCAAAATAGCTGGAATTTGTGGAAAAGTTGTGTGAGTCTCATGAAATTCACCTTTGCTACAAAATGGAAAGAGAAATTAACAGCTGCATTTAAATTTTATTTTACTGCTAATCTGATTTGATGTAACTCAAAGTATTGTTTAGGTATTTGGGGTGTATTTTAACAAGAGCAGAATCAAATTTGTACTACTGGTTTCGAACAACCTTTCAGTGAAGACATACCAAGGAAAAAGTTAGATTTCTATCTCTGACATTAGGAAAAAATAAACCTCAGAGTAATTAGTAATTAAATGAAATTCATAAGATTGAGCTTTTAGGGGGGTTGTCATCTTTTTGCTTTTTTGTTTAGGGTTTTTTGGTTTTGGGGGGGGTTTGAGTGTTTTTTTTGGTTGGTTGGTAGGTTTTTGTTGGTTGGGGTTTTTTTTTTTTTTGTTTGTGTTTTTTTTTTTTACATTTTGAATGTATATTCTAACTTATAGGCATCTTTCCGGTTTGGAGCAGAAAAACCTAGCGCCAAAAAATTCAATCCTTTGAAGAAGGGCAAAAATATAAATTCTAGATTGGTATTGTCATATCATAGCTTATAAAGACAAAATCTATGGTAGACTATCCAAGCTCTTAAGCAAAATATGGAACATCTCATGTTTCTATCCATAACACAAAGCAGATAGCCAGGTTCAGATTCTCTGCTATGTGAAGAATGAGGGAGTACCAATAAAATCTATTACAGTTCTCTGACTAAAGCATAGATGAGATTCTATTCTACTGAATTCCCTCTTTTTTCCCTATGATTATTTTTTCTGACATAATCTATTCTCTGTCCTATCCACCCTCTTCTAAAAAACTTAAACAGTAACTTCATTTAAGATTATGTTAGTCACTACTCAATTTATCCACTAATAGTATGAGTGGTGTGACATAATTATGAATAAAGGGAATAAACACCTCCTCCTCTACCAATTTCTTTTTGCAAATTTTATGAAGCAGATGACAAAATCTGTTACATAGGATGTTTTGGATTTTTTTGGTTTTTCTTGTTTGTTTGTTTTGGTTTTTCTTGTTTTGTGCTGAAATCCTATGCCTCTTTATTTGTTTGGTTGGTTTGAGTTTTTTGGTGGTTTTTTTATGTTTGTTTGTTTTGGGGTTTTTTATTTCTTACAAAATTGTGACCTGAAGAACTATTCAGTAATGACTACTGCAAGTCAATAGTTCATATAATGAAGTTAATTTCAAATTTCTATAGATCTTATAAATACATTGCGAATTGACACACAAATTAGTTTGTGAGAAATTGAAATTATGAATTTTTACTAGAGTATGATATTTCATTATATTTCTGATTCACAACACACCAGCTGATAAAATTTATTTTACAAATTCCTGTGATATTTTTAAGGGTATCTATTATCATTTTTGCAAAAGATATTGTGAATGTAAAACAAAATCAAAAAAAATGTTGTTTCTTATTTTGGCTGCATCATGAAGAAAATTCAAAGTTCCTGTTAAATAACTCACAGAAAAATATAGGTTCATATATATTATAATTAGTTATTTCTTAACACGTGTGGTAAAGGTTAGAACAGGAAATCTTCATGAAAACTCAGAAATTAAAATTCTCTCCAAAATAAACCCAGAAAATTTTCAGTGTTTTTCCATAGTTTTCCTTCTTCCTACATTCTCTCTCCACTTTGTAATCGTTCCGTTTCAGCTCAGAACCACACTGCCGCAATGGATGCCTTACTTCTTATTGATAACTTGCCTGAATGGTCATACTGGAACTTTTACAAAGAACTGCAGGATTGTCTTTGAAGAAGCATGTGGAAGCAGAGAGGGGAAGAATGATGCAGCCCTACTATAGACCATGGAAAACAAAATGAGATGTTACTATATGTGGTATTAGAGGGAAGTCACTAAGAGGCCTCTGCTATATGAGCACTGTGGTTACACCTCACCTTAGCTCTACAGCAAAACTCCCACTGATGTTAGCTGTAACAGGATAAAGGCTACTGTGAGAGAATGTGATATGTCATGTCTCTGAATATTGATATGTGAGACTGAGTTTTGTTTGTGAAATACCCAAGTGAAGTAGTGCTGAGAATGTCCAGCCCACCCTTACGGCATTTTCTTCCTTATGTTTCCTTTCACACATGTGATAAGTATACTGACATTTTACAAGAGGGGAGCGTGTGACACTCTCCTGTCACAAATCAATAGACTCCTTGAGAACTTGCCAAACTTTAAAAACATGAAAAGCCTCTTTACTACTGGTTCAGCATATTTACTGTGATAACACTAAGTTTCCCCCTCATGAGTAGAAGTTCATGGTCACACATTTCTAACAGCAAAGAGCTTTTAGTGATCTTTCAATTGAAAAAGTCAATGACTTGAAAAGTATGGCACAGTCTTATAAAAGTTACTTGCCTCAAAATCAGAAGTATATATCTGCATATTATCAGGAGGTAAGTGTAGCTTTTGTCAGCCCAGTATCTCATCTTGGTCTCTACTGACTACAAGGTGCCTGAAGAATGAAAGTAACAAAATCTACTACTGAAAACATTGTTGCAACACTCTTTACCTGATTTTTTTCATATATTTCGGTTAAGGCAAAAGAAGTTTAGACAGAGAAAAATTACATTTTCTTAGAAAGAATGGGAAGAGATTTATGCTTTATCTGGGATTATATAGCAAGATCTCTGAAAATATTGAAAAAGTCAATTGATGCACAAAAAATGTATTGAGTTTTCCAGATGCTTATTACTGAGTTCCAGAATCACATCTTCCTGATTCAAAATATCTGCATGAGAACTACGCAGACTTCTCTTCCCTATCCAAGATCTATCTTAGTTACCTTCTTTAACAGATTTTGTGTGTGGTTTAGAGATGGAACATCTGTGTATAACACTGTTCTCAGGGTGATGAATACCAAGAAACAATAATGTTTTCAGCAGACTGAGGATAATATAGAATGTAATGCAGTTGGAGCTAAAGATTCAGAATATTTTCTTCATGTTTTGACAAAAAGGAGGAAAAGTATTCAAAAGCCTACATCTGAAAAATGTTACAGGATTATTTATAGTTAAGTGAAATGCAATTAAAAGATCAGTATGACATCTGTTGACAGGTGAATGGAATTTAGTTTTTAAAAAAGTTAAATATGAAGATTACTGTTGAGTACAGAGTCCTGGCAGGTAACTAAAAAAGAAATAGGATATTAACCTAGAGGAAAAGAAAAAGGAGAAATATCCACAAGTGTATGAAAAGCAATTCATTGTCTGCCACCAAGAACACAGATGTTTGCCTGGAGATTACCATCAAGGACACGGGCATTACACACAAAATGTGCAAGGGGAGAGTACTCTGAGATTTGTTAGGTGTTAACCAAAGTAGACTGGTGGATGTGATGAAAGGAAAGTGTTTCTGCAGCAGATGTGTGAGGTACAATAGGATCCTGTTCACTGCTCTATTCAAGAGTCAAATGCATTAGTTTCTGTGCCAAGGGAAAGCTTTCACAAAGCACCCACCTTAAATGTATGGAGTTTGGAGTACATTTGCTAGAAGCAGACAGAGCAAATGCGCTTTGGATTCCAGACCGTGGATTCAGTCCTTAGAGAGTGAAAGAAACCTGGTGATGAACTAATTTGCTAGCGTAAACCAGCACCAAAGGCGATTTTTATTCATAGTCCCAGAAGGAATACAACCTAAGGAAGAACATAATTCTTGACTTTCAACCTCCTACAGCTGTTACTAAGCTGACACTGCTGATTTACTCCTCTCTCAGGCCCAGTCCTGAAGTCACAAAGCAACAATATATTTCAAATTGATGCTGTACTGAGGCCTAAGTACCACTAGAGAGTACAGATTTCTGATACTTCATTAATGTCTGTATAGCAAAGCAAGAAAGCACTGAACCATTTAAAAGCATTAAAACCATGCACTCTTTGACATTAGCCAACACTCAGGCTCCATGTAATTCCTTGCAATACCAAGCAGCGGATTGGCTTATTCTCACCAGATCTGGAATGACCTCGAAGAGCCTAAGAGCTCCTCATGAGGATGACAGAAAATAGTAAATAAAACCTCAACCCTCAAACAAAAAGACAAAAGGGTGCATCAAAGCAAATCAGGTTTCAGTAAAGACAGACTGTGCAGAAAGAACAAGTATGGCTAAATTCACATCTATAAGTGTGCTTAAACAAGACTGATGAGCTGACCTGGTGTCTAGCTCCTATTAGAAAGGTCTCTCACCTGCAGAATTTGTGCCAGCTCCTGACCACCAATTCCCACCAGCTCCAGCACTCCTCTGGCTTCTCATTAAGCAGACACAACTCTCTAATTTGGCAGAGAACTAAACCATCAATAAAAGTCAGTATTTTCTGAGAGTTGAATTGGCCTGCTAGAGGTCAGATACATGCCAAGATGAAAACTGCTCATCCAAAGTTTAGAAACAACAGTGGGCAAAGCAGATTGAAAACAGACAAGACTGCCTCTCTCCATGGAAATCAAACAACTACATCAGCTTAGTAATATCAATTTCATATATTTTTTAGCCAAAGCCCATTTCTCTCCTGAATTTCCAGAAATATATGCTTACCTCAAAGTATTCCTGTTTTGAAATCAGGCGTCTAAATATTGATGGATTTTGCTTTGGTTTGGTCCATAGGATTTCCGTCAAGCAGAAAGGTTATTTGATACAGACAGATGCCTTTCTTCTTTGTATCCCTGGGAACATTGGCATTAATGCTCCAATCAGTTCATTCAGAAATGAGAAGTAACATGCACAAAATCAGTAGTTACCCAATATTTTAAAATCTGTTACTGTGTTCTCTTATTACTCCAGCTTCTTAACCCTCCACAGAAAGAAAAGGGGGAAAAAAAATTCTTTGCAAATATTTTTTATATCTGTCTTTTCTGTTTCCTGCAATAATTTAAATGAGGAATTAGACACAAAAAGAGATATGTGGACTTCCAGGTCATCTAGGTTCCCACAGACCAGCACCACCCTGTGATAGAGCTATTCTTTCTATACTTACCCTACACAGTACCTGTAAGGTTGGCTGTATTTTAATCAGTTTGGCTCTTCTGAAACTTCTGTGCCTAAGTTAGGTAGAATTTATATTTTTTTTCCTTATTGTTATTAACTGCTGTTTTACATTCAGACTGAGAGACAAAGTCTGAAACAGAAGCTACAGTTGCAATAATTCTCACTCAGCAGCACAGAAAAGGAATAGTGGGATTCTAGCGATTGCAGATTATTTTACTGCAAAACCTCCATCTGTCATATGCAGTGAGAAGAGTTTCAAAAGCTACCATTGCTCTTGGTTCCTCAGGTGGTGTTCTCTCACTTTGGGTAGCCATGCACTGAGACTCAGATCCACATTGACTGCAAAGTACCTGACTAATGAATTATGTGGAGGAAAAATTTACCTGCTTGCAGTGATATGTCCCAGATTTTTCTGATCTTTTCAATAGATTCTTTCTATTGGTTAGCCTCAGTCCTCCGAACCTTTTCATCACAGATAGACAGCAATGCATTTTATAGTGCACTTGGAAATAACTTCCATAAGTACTTCCTCAAAATATTGGTTATTGTCTTAAATGAAGAAGTTTTGATGGAACTTACTAGTTTGGAAAGTACTAGTTTGGTGAAAAATATGGAAGGTTCTTGTACTTAAGACCTTCAATATGAAAAAACAAACAGATGGACTTTTTTTTTTATCCAGATGCCAGAGAATTGTTCACTATGTGCATAATCTTGACACTGTTTAAAAATAAACTTGTTAATTAAAGTTAGTATTCAGAACTTCCTGCCAGCAGCTGTTGAGCAGTGATTTCACTTGTGACACTGATGGTCTGAGGGCCTGAATCTGAGAGACGGGAAATCAGTTTGCATCCTGCTGTATGCAGACTTTTAGGGTAGAGTTTGTTAAAAAAATATACACATCCTAATTAATTTTCTGAAAGACTTCAAAGTTCTACATTGAGAAGAAAATTACTCATGGGCTTGCAGGATAAGAACTGCAAACTGTGATGTAATCCCAGATGAATTTAGCAAAATACTTTCTGCAGTTTTAGATGCATTATGGCTGTACATAAAAATCAGCTGAATGAGGAGACAGTGCAAAGTTTCTGCTACAAATATTTCATCATATAAATTCCTCACTTAAGAATTTGCCCTTTTTTTCCAGTTTTCAGTAGGCATTTGTGCAGCCAAGTTCTACTTGCATGAGTTATAAAATACTAAAAAGGAATAACTTTCAAATTACTTTGATTAAGCATCTACACTGAAAATCCTAAGCTCTGGCATGCTTTAGTATTTACTATAGAGCAGCAATATGAGGTAGCACATATAGCAAAGAGCACTTCTGATACTAAAATTGTTATTTTGTGCTTTTAAACACAAATCGTTATCAATTTGCCATTATTTTCTGCCTGTCCCTTCCTATGATTTTCACATCCTTCAAAATGGCGGATTCTTTTACAAAAAATTTATAACCAGATACTTTTTCATATGAGTCTGACACCCTCTCCTTGTGGGTCATTGTGGGACAATCAGCAAGTCAGCACTTAAGATGTGCATATACATCCTTCACCAAATGAAGGGAGGACTAAACAGTCTGCTAACTTGTGAGATGAGGCTAGTACTTAAGAAATAGAACCCTCTCCTCAACTAATGCAAATAAATAACTTATAGTCATTTTGGTGTGGGTGAAAGAATGGTACCTTTGAGTGTTCCTTTCTGTCCCTCACGAAGGCTGCACAAGCCACAGTACCTGTATATTTATTCTGCCTGAGGAATGTAAGCCAAGCAGCAAAATGAAGTACACATTTCTACTTACATTCCACACATACATATGCCAGGATATGACTTGCTTTCAGTGCAGTGCTGTGAAGCCATACCTGAGTTTGATAAAGATACAATTCATACCTGCCTGAAAAGGCTGCAGCAACATCTTGTCTATTTGTCATTCTCAATATCCTTGCAAGATCAGGACAAGGAGGTAGATTTGGGCACTCTACATGGCTCACACACTGTAGGGTCTTGTTTGTGCTAAAACATTGCTGCTGCCTGTCTAAATGCTGCTCTTTAGGTGTGCTCAAGTGCACAGTACCGATACAGTGGTGACTCATATAGATTGTTTTCTAGGGATTAAAGCATCAGAAACTGAGGCACAAAAGGAACAATGATTTTCTAAGGTATGTCTTTTTTTGCATAGAGAGCTTCTGTAACCACCACACCCACTCCCCAGCCCCCTGCAATCTTTTTCTTCTTTGGAGGCAAGCAAAAGCAGATCAGCCCCTAAATATTTAGATTGTAGATGCATATTGAGTTGTCACTGAAACTTGAAAACACTCATTGACAATTTTTAACTTTGTACCAAGACTTTCAAAACATTTCACCTTCCAGTGAACTCATCCTTGAAACTATGCTGCGATTCAGCACACTTTTGCATCTTTAGCAAGTTATCTGTCTATAAAAGTTGCCTCATCCCAAAACATACCTGAACTTTAGGCTTGTACTGCTCATGAAACCCTACAGAGACTTGTTCATCAGAGGTGTCTCCCTGACCTACAGCTGACTACATCTTTAGTTCTCATTACTTTTTCATTGTAGTTCTTACTTAACACTATGTGGATAGAATGAAATGTTTCCATTAAAAGTATTTCAATATATATTTTTAACAGGGCCTGCTGTTCCTGTCTTATTGCATTCAATCAATCAGGAGAAGAGGAAAGGGCATAAATATTTCCTTTGTATTTTTTAAGTAGTTTGGAAGGTTATTTTATTTTGTTGCCTCAGTACATCTCCACTGGTTGAAGGTTCTCTGTCTCTCCATTTCCAATTATGGCTTGCTCATGTTCCAAGATAAGGATTTAAAAGAACAAAACCTTGTAACTGGAAAGTAAGATCCAGGGAACAGGATGATTTCCAACTGGTGCTATGCTTGTGAAAAGAAGTCTAGCATTCCCTTTCTAATAAAGTGAATGTGCTCTAATTAATAAATGCATTGATTAAGGAAATACCTAGTCTTTCTAGGAGTGATTATGGTTTTTACTTTACGTTAGAGAACCAGAGCGAGGTTTCATGCAGTTTACAGAGGGAAGGTAACATTATATCATCTAACTCTGACAAACTGTATTTGTTAGGTACATTTTACAATATATGCAGGACAAACACAGGCTAAAGTTTGTTGGTTTTTCTTTTTGGTATTTTTTTTTCCCCTCAGCATTTGAAATAGTTTCCAGCCAAAATTAGACAGCAGAATAGAGACTGGGTAGCTGAGGGCCTTGCAATGTTGAGGAATTTGTTTAGCGAGGTAGGCTTACTTAGTTAAAGTAACTGAACCATGATGTGTTTTGAAGTGGTGGATGAAAAAGTCAATGTGCCTAGGAGAAGGGCCAAAAAAGTACTCATAAAATAGTGGGAACATTTCCTGGATGATTTCAGATCTGCCAGTTTGCATGGTCTTGACCAACGAGTACTCTCAGAACATCACTGCCTACTGGTTTCTTCCCAGCATCTGCTCACATCTGGCTTCTGCTACTGAGCAAACCACACAGTTCTCAGTAGAGCTAGGTAAGTGACAGCCAGATATCCTTTCATTCTGTTCTGGAGAACACCTCTAGAGAGTCCAAAACCAACCTTTAAACTTATTAAAGATTACTACCAAGAAGTGAAAACATTTAAGAATTACACCAGCTTTCAAGTAGAACTTGAAAAATAAGAGATTAAATGGTTAATTCCATGAGAATTGGAGAAGCTCATACACTAGGCAATCTGAAACAAAGAACCTGTTTCAGAATTAAAACAATTAGAAAATCATCCTAGTTCTATATGTATTATACCGTTGTACTGATGTATGGCAATACAAGTCAAGTACAAAAATAACCATCTAAGTCACATTTTATCAATTTTTTGCACTTTGACAGATATCTTTTTTTTATGTAGATATTTATAAATTTTAAATAAAAACAAAAATATGCTTCCCTTAAAGGGCATGTTTTATTTCTTGAGGAAACCTTTTCTAAGGAGCTAGAAAACCGATACATAAGAAACAATGTGAAAAGAGTAAACACATGCAGGATGACAATGGGGTGGAGCAACCTTGTGGAGATATATTTAACTAATTTTTCCCTTTGTTTATTGTGGGGTTTTTTGGTTGGTTGGTTGGTTTGCAGTAGGTTTTTGTGTTGAGGTTTCTTTTGTGGATTTTTTGTGTGGTCTTTTTGTGTGCGTGTTTGGTTTTTGTTTGGGTATTTTTGTTTTTTTCTTTTTGTTTCTTTTTGGTTTTTTGCAATGACATCCACTGGCAAGGACAACTCCTGTTATCTCCATTAACATCAAATAAGTAACTCAAAATAGGATTTCTGAATTGAGAAAGTGATGTCATATCTGGAAGTGCTGCTTTTGTTGACAGTTGCTGGGAGAGGCACTATTGAGGGTGAGTGGTAGATACTGATTTGGAACTAGATCAAATGGCAAACTTTCCATTAGAGCCTGCAAACACTTTTATTCTGCTTTATGTTTTACTCTAATCTCAGCAGGCAAGTAGCTCCTCCAAAACCACTAAAAGGCTACATTCTGTGTTCAGAACCTACAGGAAAACTGTCCTTTACAGATCTGGATTGTGTTTCACTCCTCTCACATAATTTTAACTGTTCCATTATTATGCTCAAAGGTAACATACAGCAACTTTGATGAGTAATTTCTATAGTTTAAACTTCAGCATCTGGGTGCTATTTCAACAACATGTTTTTTAAACAACTGGAAGTGAATATTCCACCAGAAACTGTCAGACGCTTGAATGTTTCTTCATTTATGTTTACCAGAACATGAATAATAAGAAACCATAAGCAAAATAAAACAATCCAGTGATATTAAGTCAAAGTGTCAACTGATAATTCCATTAGTTTAAATTCAGAAATGCAAGTGGACAAATTCCCTCAGAAGTTTGCCAGTCTTTTCAACTTATCATAAACTTCCTTGCTGTTTTTTCCCTTGTCTCAGTCTTTCATTCCCACTGTCCCCTTCAAATAATGTAGGAAACAGAGACCCATGCCTAGATTCCAGCATCACGAGCTGGTGTCACATCTGTTCATCAATTAGACTAAGGTTACCCAAGTCTATGAAGTGTCTGAAGCATTGCAATGTACTTACAGTTTTTTAAAATTATGATCTTACATATGAACACAACACCATAAAAATATGCCAGCGGGACCCTCTTTGCACTAATGATTTTTTTTTTATTTTTATATATATATACACATACTTCCCCTGTATTTCTTTGCATGTGTTTGTGTATTCTACATAAATGCAATTCTTTTAGAGGCACCATTTTTTTATTCTTTGAAGACACCTAAAGTTGTAAGCATCCCTTTTAAGTGCTTGTTGCCAGCATTTCATTAATAATGATTTGGCCCAGTATTTTGCACTGTTTTAAAGAGTTGAAGCAACTGGTCATAATTTTTCCACTAGGCTGACACTATAGATTACACCAATTATTCTTGATAGCTCCAGTGATTGGAATAAAATCATAATAAGCAGCCATGAGCAGCAATATAAGCTTTTACCACAAACACCACAAAAATAAAGAATAGTACTTTTCTAGTACTAAACAAAGGAGGCTGGAGATGGTGTTTGGACTTCATTGTCACAAATTTGCTTCAAAGCCCTCCCTTTTAAAAGAAAACAATAGAACAAAATTATGAAACAGTTCAGCAGAATTATTCAACTGAATTAACTTCATTCCCTCTCTTTCACTTTTAAAATTTTATGAATATTGCAAAAATAAAGTGAGTTTCCAAAACCAGTATTACTATAAGCCTTCTATGAGTGACAGCTGCATTGTTTCTGTGCCTCTAGGTGAAAAAGACAGACCAGCTAATTGCCTTTGAAGTGGCAGGCTTGTTTCAGTACTAGAACTCATTACTGTCTGCTTCCATGACTTACTTTTTCTCAAATTTTGAGGCTATATACCTCATAATATAAACAAATTTATTCAAAATATAACTGTATGTCAAAATCATTAGTTTCTCAACAAATGACTATAAAAAATGACCCTGACGTTTTATTCATGACTTATACCACCAAGCTGTCCACTGTGACATAGTTTAAAATAAATTTTAATTTCCAGTTTGACCTGGTATTTAAAAGCAAAAAGACTTATGAGACTTGACCTCTATCACTGTCTTTGCTTCATGCTAGTTTGTAACATTGGATTCATACCCTTTCTTTTCATATGTGCAATGTGAAACTGCAGAAATTACAGGGAATATTCACACTATGCAAAGATAAAATATAAATTGATCTCTCCTGGACTATAGTTTCTGCTTCCTTCTGATTCAATCTGTAAAATGTGCAGTTGGTACTTATCTAACAGCAGGGCCTGGATGATTACTATCTTAGAGTTACGGAACTTAGAGAAAAGCACTACAGAAGTGCAATGTATCACATTTTCCCCTCAAT
This sequence comes from Willisornis vidua nigrigula, assembly GCA_021164005.1. Classification (NCBI taxonomy): domain Eukaryota; kingdom Metazoa; phylum Chordata; class Aves; order Passeriformes; family Thamnophilidae; genus Willisornis; species Willisornis vidua. Next base: position 14,792,507 of record JAJPCS010000100.1, read on the forward strand.
TCTGAGTGAGAGAACCAGCAGGAATTGAGATAATAATTTTATGAAAAATGTTAAAGTTTAAAAAAAGAATTACTTTTACTGTTGGCCACTTAATGGGTTTTACAGGCTGGTTAAAATTACTGGAGACCAAAGAATCAACTCATCTTGCATTGAACTGAAATAACTGGGGCTTTATGGAAAGTGAAAAAAACTCAGCAAACAAGGATTTTCAGAAACTTTTTGTTATTTCAAATGGGGAAAAAAGTTTCAGGTGGAATGAAGCATTTTGCTCAACTGAAAATGGAATGTTTTGTTTAATGCCAGCTTAATTAATGTTGTTTGGGTTTTTTTAACCTCCCTTTTCATTTTGGTCACATTGAAATGAAAAGTATAGCTGTGCATAAAAAAGGTGAAATGCTTCATTTAAAACTGTCAAAAAAATATTTCTACATTTTCTTATCCTAACTGCAATTATTCACAAATGTCAGGAAAAAACGGTTGTTTTTCAATACTACTTTTAGCAAACATACTATGCTCTAATAAGGACTATTTTGCTCAGTCTAGCAGCATAAATAAAAGTGTAAATCTAACCAGAAACACTAGTGGTTCAGCTTATCCTACTTTAACCCTCTCTTCAGTTTTGGTGGAGATGGTCAAATCTTACCCTGCACTCCATATTCCATATTTATGAATGCATGTAGTGTGTTTTTTTTCTATGATCTATTTACTATCATGTAAATCTTGAGCTAAGAACCCTTGTTTAGCACTTTTCCTTCCCAATTAGTTATATTGACTAAGCCAAGGCTATATGACAACATTAACAGCAGTATCTTCCCTATAAACCCAGAGTCCTTGCCTTTCTGAGTGCATTTGACCAAGCTGCAAAGTTTTCTGCATCTCAGATGCTCTCTCAAAGCAATCTCTGTAGTAATTCCCTATGAGCAGTGCATTTTGCAGCAATATTTTCAGCGTTCTGAAACTATATGAAGCTATGCAGCATAACTGAAAAGCAGAAGTATTAAGGTTTCCTGGATAAGGCAGGGAGGAAAGACTACACACACCAAAGCACTATAAACAATAAGAGAATGATTGTCTCTAAATGAGGTCTTTCCCCACAAGCCCTTGACAACACTTTTATACTTAAATTGCTCAGGATGAAAAGGTCAAATGATTGCTATACTAACCACTTACACTGTTTCAGGACTATATTAATTACAGTCTAAGAAATACAGGCTGATTTTTTATTCCTATACATTTTTGTGGGAAAGAAGGGAAAAGTAAGTGGAGATATCTGTTTTCCCTCTAAGAGAGAGAGAGGATCATACTAATCAAAATCTCATAATAGAGCCTCACAAACACTGTCACAGACCTAATCAGCTATAGTGCACTCAGAAATTTGGTGGGAGAAGTCTATGAATTCAAAATACACCAGGGAGAGAGTCCATGATGCCTAAGTTTTAGAACAGGATCAATGGCTACATCTAACATTTTCAGCTGGCTCCTGGTGGGTCATGCCAGAATAAATCAGTTAGCCCAATGGCACTATGTTACAAATTCCCAAAGTTTTACAGTGTATTAATTTTATTTTTGTTCTAAATGAGGACATTAGTTATTGGCATGCATTGGGTACCCTCTCCAAATCCATCTTCCAGTTAGTTTTACTTTAAGGAATCCTTTAGGAGTTCTTTGAGTTTATGGCATAGTCTGAGCCAATGCATAGTCAGTAGATTGTTTTAAAAATGCAGTCCTGATCAGAACTAAAAATATTAAGATTTACACAGGTGTACTCAATTGGAGGCAGGACATTACACTAGATTGTTCATCAGCCTGATAGAGTATGATGATTTTTTTATGGCAGTCCTTGTAAGAAATAACATGGACTACTTTTTTTACCATTTAATTTTCAGAACAAACTTTTGCTTTACATTAAGATACATTTATTCAATTTTTATTGAAATGGAAAAGGGTGGGTTATCCTTCCGCAATACAGCATTTTAGATTGTAGATTCAAAAACCATAATAAAAATATTTCCATTTGGACAAACATTTCTTAACTCTATGAGTTAGAAATAGCTTATAAAATACTTTTGTTACTTCTGGGTTTGTATTTTTCTGCAAATGATGGTAGTGAGTATATCCTTTTTTATGTACTAGTCTATATAGAAAAAACATGGACACTGCCAACAAACTTTAGATAGGGGAATTTCTTTCCAATAATTTTATTTTTAATTTGTACAGCCATAGCTCCTACTCTGACTTGCCATTATGTACTCTTGTAAAAGGCAATAAGTTTTGCAGAATTATTTTCTTTAAAATAATAGAAAAAAAATCCATGCTATCAGTGCTTCACATGTTAAATTGCTATTCTTTACTCCTCCTATTTGCTGGCTCAGCAGCAGTATTACTACTTTTTATTCTGCCTAATTACTGGAAGAAGTGAATATTTCCTTGTCTTTTTGGTTTGGGAGGCATTATACAGAATATTTGTAACTTATCTTGCTCTTCACTACAGTGAAAATGTACCAGCTAATCCTAGTGTTAATAATACTTTGGTAGCAGCCACAGTCAGAACCTGTGATCAGTATAGTATAATTTCATTTATTTCCTATAAAAGCAGCTAAATACTCATCATCTGAGCCATTTCATATTGCATGGGCAATACAAAATACATTATAAAGAAGAGTCATACCCTGATGGGGATGGATTACATAGCTTATTTGGTCTATTCCATCTATAATTTTCATGATGGCTTCTCGAGTGACTTATGCTGCACTAATCTGCTACTCCATAGTAGAAATGGATTTAGAGCAAATCTTTCTCCACAGGTGGCATTTCCCAGTAATGAATTCTGCCATTCAATTATATAATCAGAGTAATTTCTTCATGTTAAAAAAAGACCCCTTCTTGAGTGGCACATAAATTGCCACTGCATTAAATTAGTGCTACTGCCAGAGCTTTGAGATTTCTCCAGTTGACAGACAGCACAGTACTGGTAACCATGATGAGAAAACATGCCAACTCAGAGATATTTCAACTTTATTCTTCAGTTTCTTCACACTGGTTTCTTTCTGCTTGCTTTTACAATAATGTGTACCTCAGGTATTTTTCAAATTATTGTACCCTGAGCTACCACAGAAGACTTTCAGTGCTTCTGGTTAGAAAGGTTCACCTCTGCGGAGGAATGACCTTTTGAGTCAAATAGGAGGGAAGAATAAGGGAAAACAACAACAGTGACAATAAAAGAAAGAAAGAGAAGGAAAGATTTTGACACTAATAAAATAACTGATTTACAAATGGTAATAAACTTTTGCTGAGTACAACTGTCAGTTTGATTTACCCTTCTACATCAAAGCTAGCATCATTAAAGAGTTTGAAAAATCAGAGCTCTCTCCTGAGTGCAATGGGATATCATATTTTGCATATACAGACAGTGGTGAGAATACTAAACCCTACTAATTTGTTGGCTTTAAACTTAGTCCCATGGTAAGACCTCAACGAAAACAAATACAAGAACTGAATGGCTTGCAGAGTTATCAGTGATGAATTTTTAAGTACTTTGTGCCTGATATGTCAATCTTTCAGTGAAATAAATAATCCTATGAAATAGATGATAGATAGAAAAATTAGGTGATAGAGATAGATGATAGATAGATAGATAGATAGATAGATAGATAGATAGATAGATAGATAGATAGATAGATAGATAGATAGATGATAGATAGATAGATAGATAGATGATAGCAGAATTTTTTACTTCTTTAAGTAGAGGTGAACAGAGGGATCACAAAAAATCCAGAAACCCATTTCGCTATTTTCTCAGGCAGTTGTGAAGCACGTCTTCTTTCAGGTATTAGAAGTTACCACAGATTTAACCACAGCAGACTAAAAGTATATAAGGCATCTGTATAAAGTTAAGAAATGTTGTAGTTGTTTCACCTGAAAGCATACTTAGCTGTATTAGTGCTCTTGGTAATAGAGGTGCACACTGGTGCTACAGTTCACTATGCATTACACAGTGCTGAGCACACCTCAGCCTGACCCGGCTGCATCAAGGTACACCCACATTCTCTTGTCATCAGAGTAATCCCACCACTCTGCACAGGCTCACTTCTTTTCTATTACCTGCTCATAATTTTCAACCCAGAGAAGAAAAATGCAGTAATGAAGTCTTTCCTTGTGAAACTTCTACCAGGGCTTTCACTTTTAAATTAGTTTCATAGAGAACAGGAGGCTAAGTCTTCCATACATCTCTCCATTACACAAATAATGTTGCAGAGAGTCTGCCCCAAATCTTCATTATGACTACTTAAAACTATTATCTATGGACTTAATTACTCAGTGCATAAAAAAACCCCAAAACCAACAAAACCCACAAATAAGTAACAACCCCATATCTGAAACATTGCTCTTCTGTTCTTGATCACATAACATTTTACCAGCTAGTATTTCTTAAGGCCCCCTAGAAGCTTCTGAATGAAACAAAGGACTATTCTTTGAGCTCAAATGATTCCTTTAAGAACATTTTGGACTTGGCAGCCTTTTTCAGAATCTAAGTCATATTCCCTAGGGTCAACTCATAAGGCAAGGTGCTTGAGGCACCTTTGACCCTAATTCTGGGGCATATTCAGTGGGTAACTCCCACAGATCCTCTGTGATCCAAACTTTTACCCTTCGGTACATAGCTCTGCAAGAATGCAAGTGCCATTGTAGAAAAGCAGTCAGCTTTGTTTCATACCTTTTCTTTAGCAAAACCAGATACTGCATTGAAAAAACTTCCCAGCAGACACTTAAGAAATCCTTCAGTCATACAGAAAATTGTTTCCTGGATTTAGCAGACTGTCCAAGACCATGAAGGAGGAGAACAGTAAATATAAACTATGGAGGATTACTATTCCACTCTATTAAAAAGCTGAAAGAAACAAAACAAACAAAAAACCAAACAAAAACAAACAAACAAACCCTAACAAAACAGAACAGCCAAAAAAAGAAGGCTAATGTACTGAAGAGAAGAACAGAGAGATTATTACTTTTCCAGTAAGTACTGGACAAATACCAAGTCAGAAGGTTTACAAATTTCTGAGAGTAAGAACAACCAAGACTGCACACAAACAAACACATTGTGAAAGTGATCAGACTCAAAGGGTACCAATTTTTGCAGCTGTAACCCTTTCTTTACATGATTTTAAATAGCTATCTACAACCTTTTACAGACATAAGGTGAAGGGAATGCTTTAGTGTAGATTTTTTGTTACCATAATTAATCAAATTACTTTTTAAAACTAATTTCTAGTTTACTAAAAGCACTTATACACCATATACATATTTCAATTTGACATGTAAAAATGTAAAATTCAGTTAAATAATCTGTTATTAGTTGACATCCAGGTATTACTGAGCATAAAACCATATTTCTTCAGTATCTAAACCATTAATAAAATTGTCCCTTATGTATCATAGAGTCATGAAATGGTTTGGGTTGGAAGGGACTTTAAAAATCATCAAATTTCAAACCCTAATCTATGGGCAAGGACACCTTCCACTAGACCAGGTTACTCAGAGTCACAGCTAGCCTGGTCTTGAACACTTCCAGGGATGAGACATTCACAGCTTCTTTGGGCAACCTGTTCCAGTCCCTCACCATCCTCAAGTAAAGAATTTCTTCCAAATATTTAATCTAAACTACATTCTTTCAGTTTGAAACCATTCTCCCTTATCCAATCTCAGCACAGTTTTGTAGTAGTCTCTCTCCAGCATTCCTGTAGGCCCCTGTTAGGTACTGGAAGGTGTTTAAGGTCTCCCTGGAACCTTCTCTTCTCCAGGATTAACAGTCTCTACTCTTAGCCTGTCTTCATAGGAGAAGTGCTCCAGCCCTGTGGTCAACCTAGTAGCTCTCCTCCAGACTCATTGCAACAGGTCCACATCTTTCTTGTGTTTGGGGCCCTAGACCAGGAAGCTGTACTCCAGGTGGGGTCTCACAAGAACAGATGAGAGGGGGAAAATCTCCTCAACAGATGTCTGTGGGATTGAAATCTCTGATGAGGACCTTGGCTTGAAAATGTAAAGCCGTGCTTATTTATCTCTCGGGGGCTTCACCAGCTCGGTCTTCATGGTCAGGCAGCCTGGAGCAGACCCTGTCCAATACAATCACCTGCTCCCGACTTCCCTTTAATCCTGACTTAAAACGTGAATACTCTTTCTTTGTAAAGCTCTGTATTGGTAGGAAAATAATTTAGTACTCAAACATTTTATTGATCAAAGCAAATTTTGTAGAAAACCAATGAACACAGTGGAATGAAATGGCCATTGACAGCAGGACTTACTGTTTATCAACTCTGGCTCCCACTGAGTGTATTAAACTATTCTAAATACCTGCGCATATCTAAAGTCTTTCTTTACCTCCCTCTCCGCTCTTATCCTGCGCCAGTCATGTGAACACACATGCAATACAAACATTTCTCAAATAATTATTTGTGATTTTATTATTTTGCCATTTGGATAAGATTTTCATTAGAATGCAAGAAGTCTGACACATTCACACGGACCTTTGAAATGCCTCCTCCCATTTGTTGAAATACGCAGGTACAGCAACATTAGAGCAGTACTTCACTTTAATTTCTCTTCTTCTAAACTAATTGCATTATTTACTCTAAATAAATGTGAAAATATCAAAATTATAGGAGCATTTCTCTAAATGAGCTAATAAATCATATGTAAACAACATAAAATAACTGCTTAGCTCTATGACTATGCACTAGCTATGTCTTATTCACTCTATTTGCTTTTCTCATCACACTAATAATTGTAGTTCGCTTCACACGTGGTCTGGGCCTTTGAACTTCCTGACTGAAAGAAAAATAAAATTGTCAGTTTGGTGTGGAAGTATCTTCATTTATGAAAGAAGTAAAAGGTTTTGAAAGAGGGCTGTTTTTTTATTGTTGAGGCTTGAGGGGTTTTTTTACTTCCTCTCTTGTTTTTATGTGTTTTATTTTTGGTTTTTCGGGGGTTTTTTTGACAGAATGTGTCAGGGAAGGGAACACATAACAGGACTACAGGCCAGTTTTTCTGATAAAGAAAGCATTTCTAGATTTGAATATGCCAGCAGCATTAATTCAGGATTCTGCATAACATATGATGCAAAGAAGTCTTGCACTACGTATATTCTCAAACAGTTGGCAGAGTTTTCTGATAACTGAATAAGACAAAAGTGAAGACCAAATAAACCTGCATAAGAAGGAGAATGAAATATATGCACCAGAATGAAACTAATGATAAAATTACCAGGAGGAATTAATTTTTGATCTATCTTTCTCAAAATTGGCATAGCATGTGATCTTTATGGACTCTGAGCTTCCTACAACATGAAACAGGAGTTCTTCAGTAGGCAAAAGAAATATGTGGATAAAATACAGTACATTTCTAGAAAAAAAATAAAAAGGAATAAAGATCAGTGATATATCATAACCAATTGAGGAAACAACAAGGTAAGTAAGGAAGACCACTACTTTTTTATTACTCCCAAGGCCAGTGTTTTCTGAAGACCAGTTCTAGCCATAAACATGCCCCTTTCCTAAAGGAATTATAATTCTACATCTAAATGGGTTTTGTTCTACCATTGGCTTGGTTCTGAGTTTATACTTCACTAAGTTTTGTCTGGAACCAGCAGAAAGTGTTATATTTAGAGTTGCAAGCATTGTTGAGGGTATTTGGTGATTTAATGCCGAAGTAAAGTCCTGCAAAGCTGTAGGAAGGTTTAATATTCAGAGTAACTACTTGGTAAGGTACAAATTTAGGACAGGAAGGAAACACTATGTAAGAGGAAATGTGAAGCTGGAGTGGAAATATGATTCAGATTGGACTCAGGAAAGAACAGTAAAGAATGATTGACCTATAGATAATGCTGCTTCTCTGAAGATTTTCCTTGTCTGGAAAATAACACTGGGCTAATTTCAGTGACATAGCCAGGACTTTGGCAGCATCAGGATTCTTTTCAGAATAAGCTGTGAGAGAGCTGTATGGGGCTCTGAGGACTGGACCTAGCTGAGGTTGTTAGAGAGCATGATTTTACATCCTCAATGAAAGATTCCATTGGGTTAAAGCTGTTGACAAAACTCATAGTGAGATCTGACAGGCTTGGCTAAGGTCCAGATAGGACCACCACTGGGCTGGCATACCCAGACTAGCTCTGGGTTTTGCAGATGCTATTTAACAAGTCATCATCAGATTCAGAAGCGGTTGTTTGCCTAATCAAGAATTATCAAATTAATTCCAGGGCAGACTTAAAATAAAATTCTTAATTTAATATAATAATGAAGTGCCATTTCATGACATTGATTTACACTCCATTTTTTTTTTAAATAAGTATGATAGTGACATAATTACTGATTTCCATAAATTTAATTGCTTTCTTAGTCCGGTTCTAACTTCTTTTCAAATATTATTTTTAAATTGCCTTTTTTCCTACCTGTCATGATTTACTGATAAGATACCTTTACAGTAAAACTATTTTATTGTTCAGTTTACCACTGAAAATTTTTAAGAAAATACCAGAGGCAGAAAGAAAGTTCCAGAATCCTGGACCATGATTCAGCATCAAAGTTTCAGCTACTGCATTTCCTTCATAATTGTTTTCTGACTACTAATACAACAGGTCTGATGCCATGGTCTCTTTATTCTCTCGGCCAAGTTATTCCCCATCAGTGTAAACAAGGAACATAAATTATTAGTTTTCTTGTTCTTACACACTAACAGAGTGCTGTCCTACTCCCACTCACAGGAACAAAACATGTTTTCTCCAGCATTAAACACTTGTCAAAGCTATCTTCCTTGAACTTCCCTGAATGCATATGATGCAGTCATTCTGGATACATTCGAGAAGCCCTTACTTGTTTTCAACAACACTTACTCATGCCTCTAGTACCAAAGAAGCAATCTGCCTTAAAAAGATTAGCAGTCACATGTGTGCATGTATATTGCATCTTGCTGATATACTAGACTGAGGAGTGCTTCATAATGTTTTCAGATTTTTACAGCTTTTCAGCCAGGACTGTATATATTATACATAAATATTGGGAAAGAAAGCAATAGCCTTGATATTTGAAAGAAGCAGTAAGTTAGGAAATGAACAGATGGAAAACTTTTTTTTTCTTCTTCAAAAGAAGTAGGTGACATTTAAAATATTCTTGACACTGAATCTAATAGCTTTCTCTGATAACTGGCATTACTCTTAGCCATTCATTTTGCTCCTTTAATAAAAATATCATTATACTGGGAAAGTTTTTGTGAGTTTATGCATGTAAATTCCTGAATGAAAAACTCTGTTCACCTGTGTTTCCCACACATTCACACCCACTCCTTTCCCTCCATTTCAAAGTTTGTTTTTTTCTTCTATTGCAAGCAAGGTTGTTATATTTATAATTGTTCATCAAACAGTATTTTAACAGCAGTGAACCACCCCATCCAAAGAGGTTGCTTTCTCTCTACTGACTGTTAAGTTACTAGCCACAATATCTCCATTAAAAAGAAATATGAGTTCCATCTTCAATAATATGACTACAATAAAAGAACAACCTAAGTATGCCTCCATTGTTTTTCTACGTTTTGATCTGAAGAGTCAGTCTTAGAAACTATACAAATACACTGTCTTACGAACTCCACCCATTAACATTCATCTCTTATAATAGAAACAACAGAATCTGAAATTCTTGCACCATATGATGCAGAGAGAAGCACATTATTATATGCATCTCTCCCACGGAAACTGTTCTCTACACCTAGTTCCCTAATTAATGTCTTTCACTGGAGCAAAGCTTCAGTTGCAAGGATGTGTAAACAGCTGCACTACTTTCATTTTTGCGTGACCCTCTGTGACTTAAATTTTAACTATACCTATGTCCCCTTAATGTTTATACTATTTGTCTGGCTTGAGAGAAAAAGTAAGAGCCTCAGGCTAAAAGATGTACCACAATAACAAGTTAATTTAATTCGCTAGATAATTTTCTACCTCTTATTTCTCAAACTACACAGTTTAGATACGTAGTCTTTAAAATCTGTTATTTCAAAAAGTTAGGGTTTAGTTTTGAGGGTTTTTTAAAGAAAAGAGCTATATTATATGCATATAAAAGCAGATATTCATAGAAGTAAGTTGGTATCCACCTTACGTAAATACAGTCAACTCCCTTGCTTTCAGTGGATCTCTGTTATGCCACCCGCTGGGATCTAGCTAAAATTTGGCGTATAAAAATTGCTAATACAGGTATAGATTGTAGTCTATTTTAGTAAGTACTACATTGTTTATTCTTACTGATAAATTTAATTTGTGTACTTGGACTCCCTTACAGTTCCATTTCTGTATATTACGAATTAGACCAAAAGAAGTGTTTTAAAAATAGTACTGCTTCTAACAAAAATGTTATTTAAGAATTTAAGCAAGAATTGCAATGAGAACACTGCTTTAAAGGGATAAAAATATACTAAAATTGATAAATATGAAATTTTGGGAATAGTTGTATAACAACCTCTCTGTTTCACATTGTCCTAGTTCAGCAGGAGGGACCAGCTAACACTGTGTGTGAGTGATTAAAGCTGTGTATTCTACCCCCTCTATTCATTCCCCAAGGACAATGGGCCATTAGCAGCAGCTGCCCAGGGAGTCATTATCACCTTCACACCCAGCCTGAGGGGGCGGGGCTGCTAATGGGCCATCAACAGTTCAATACCCCCTGGCTCCCAGAGTTAATCACCCATTGTGTGAGTCCCCGCCCTGGGGGAGGGACTGGATGCTCCCTGAGGGTACATAAGTGGTGGGTAGGAGGACCTTGGGAATTTTTCTCATCGGATCCAGAGGAGCAGCAGGACCTCGACAGGAGGAGATCACCGCTCTCAACCAGACCACAGCCCTCGCCTGCACCAACAGGTTTTTTCACTCCTTTTGCTCGGGACTTGGGGGAGCCACAGGGGTCTTAGCACCAGGGCTAACAAACCCCTTTGGGTTTGTGCCCCAGGACACTGGGTTATACTGCTGGGTTTTGTGGGTTGGAAGCAATTTCCTTTGTGTCAGTATATTTATTATAATATTATTATTAAATTTTAGCTCTGACTTATTATCTCTCTTGTGGTGAGTCCATTTTCCCTGCTGGTTCACCTTTAAACCAGCACACACATGAAAAAAACAAAGCTTCCTCTCCTCAATCAATAGCAAAATTCCCCTTAACCTCAGTAGCACAGTATCAGATCCATCAAACCCCACATTTGTCTTCCATTATATGACTGTTCAGAGTATATTTCATGGTCCGTAAATCATCCTCAGCATTTCTCCCAGAAACAGCTATGTTAACAAGTCTCTTCCATTATCTAAACAGCAGGAAACTCCTGCAAAATCTTGCATCAAAGACCAGGAGTACACCCACATTGTGGAAGCAGAAGGAGCATCTGAAAGAGAAGCTAAGGCATGGCTCCCTTTGGCACAACTGGCAAGGAGGGAAGAAAAATAATAATAATAAATAAATAAGTGCTTCCATAGGACTAAAATGCCTTTGTCATTATTCCATAGCCTCACTGACACACCAGAACTGTCAACAGCCCCAGCATCCATAGAAATAAAGTGCTACACATAAATTGTGACTTTTTTATTTCTCTCCCAGAGGACTTTACTGACTCAGATAGGAAAAGAAATACTGTACTGCAGTTTAAATAGATTTCAACCTTCATAAATGTACAGTCAACTGCAGAACTTCACTTCAGGAATGACTTCACATTGGTGTGAGAATGAACAGTCATTCAGGCCAATAAAACAGCTCACAAGTAAGAAAACTGAAGTTCACCAAGCAAAACACAGCACAACATTGTACCTTGTGTGGAAGTGAAAAAAATTGGCCCTTGTATTTACCACCACATTACATCCAGAAGTTACTGCAAATACCTGTAGCAGCAGGCTTTAGAGGTGAGTATTAAACACACAAACAAGCATTATAAATACATTATGAAAATCATCAAGAGCTGCTGTGGTTTTCTTGGCCCTGGCAGCTCTTGGGATGCTGAAGATTCTCCCCAGTTGTAACCAGGCCCCCAGTGTAGAGCAGTCAGACCCAGTCCCACAGAGAAGAGGACAGCATCCCAGTGCCCCCATCATCTGGGACACTTACCCACTGCCCCGGAGGCACATACCCCTTACCCCTCCCACAGCCAAACATGGGGACCTGCTCCTGAACTTCCTTGCACAGTGGGGGCACCTGCAGGGCCAGGCCCTTAAAGCCCCACCCTTCCCCTGCAAGGTGTCCCCTTCCCACCAAGCAGAGGGGTCTGGTGTAAAGAATTAAGTCATTAAAAACCAGCAGGAGTTGTCAAAAGGGGATTTATAGTGAGCAATAATTGCTGTGGCAAACTTCAGGCTGACTGATTATTTGCTCAAGTAATGATATCCTAAAAACTGAATAATCTCTTCCATCTGCAGTCATATGGGACCCTGGATACTGAAGCTATCAAGGTATTTTATAAAACATGAGGAAATAAAGAAGGGGGGGAAAGCCCAACAGATTGCTTTTCACTGGGGAAAAATATCCCTGAGGAAAATCTTAGGAAAAAAATAAATTAAAAACCTTTATTAGACAAATTATTTCAGGCAGAAATCTTTCTGTAGACAGTCAAACTGAATAAAGAGCTTTTTCTTTTTTTGACTGTTGATTAAGACAATGGATTCTGGATGATAATTATTATTATAATTATTGTTGTTCATGAAAATACAGGGTTAAAGTAAAAATTATGTGTCTTTTCAAAAAGTGGATAAGTATTTATATTTAAAATATTTTCTACTCTGAAAGGAAAAATAAGGTAGAATAAGGAAAGGAAATTTTATTATGCTCATTTGCAGAGAAAGAAGTGATGCACAAAGAAACTCCCTAAAGCTACAAAGTAAGTTCCTAGAAGGGAAAAAATGAATAGAAATCATCTGAGTTACAATGAAAGATTTTTTTCACTTTACAATAAATATGTCCAGGAAAAAATAGTAAAAGTAGCTCCCTGTAACATGAATCCAGTCAAACCCACAGCCCATACAGCTTTCCCTAATTGCACAACCAGGGCAAAATTTTCAGAATATTTTTCAAATCTTTATTTGTATTTACTTTTTTTAGCTAAATTGTAACTAAAAAAAAAAAAATCTAGTTTCCAGAGAACACACACTATTCCAAAAATGAATTCATGATTAGCTAGCCTCTGGGTTTGCTCCCAAAGAGAAGAAAAATTTTCCTTTCCATTTTTCAGTACTCTTAAGAGATTTGCTTCAAAATTAATCAGCAAAGATTTGCAGGAATAGCTCAAACTGCAGAAAATTGCATTTCAGAGTCTTATGAGCTTATTAGAAAGGCCAATTAGAAGATTAGTAGTGGTCATTTTGGCTATTTGAAAAAGCAAATTTACAGCAGTGTGTTCTCCAGCTCACCGAGTTCCATAGCTAGAGCTGGATGATGAATATGCATCCATTAGCAGAAGCTATAGACAGATAAGCACCCAGGTTTTGACCTATCCCTAACTTACTCAAAATTTGATTAGAAATAAGCCTGGACCCTCAAATTAAAGATTTTTTTTCCAATATCTCTTGGTTTCTATTAGTGAGAAATTCTATAAGAGATCTTGTTCTATTTTGGGTAATTTTGATTATTGTTCCTGACAAAGATACAAGGAAAGAAAAGTGAGAATCTTAAAATTTGAAATGTCTATTGCAGATTTTGTGAATAGCAAAAGAATCATCCTCACCTTCGGTAATTTTGAAGAGTTCATTTTATCTTAATTGCAGACTATTAAATCATCTTTTTATTTTATTATTATATTCTTATGTTGTACAATGCAATAGCTGGTACTATTCGTACCTCAACAGAAATTGCTTTCCATAGCTGACTACAAGCAATATATGAGGGAGTTTTGTAACTGGATTTTTTTCACAAATAGAAAGATGTGGTCAAATTATCCATGTGTAGTATTCATATTATTAAAAATATATCTGTTTTTTCCCCACAACTTTTTAGCAACACAGAACAGTATAAATCACATAAAGAAAATAAGAATGATATTACCATTTGATGAGAGAAATGCCTCTGCTTTCAGATATAATTTTATTTCCCTGAACTTTCACTATTTTCTAGGGATTTATTAGCATGATTTCATTTGTCCTTCCACTAAAAGGGCAAAACTGATGGGCTGGTGACAATCATTAGTTCATTGCTTCTTCAGCTATGATAAACTGTAAATGGAAAATTTATACTAATCTGATAACTTCACTTTCTTCAGCCAATAGTTATAATTCCAAAATGATTTGTTATTGGCATACCTGGAGTTTGATAATCATTCAGTGTGAAAAAGTTTATTTACCAGATGAAGCAAAATGATTGTTTAACTATCAGTATTCAAAAATGACCAAAACAAGTAATAGTCCATTGGTTTTCCAGCAGTTTATTCACTGGTTTGTTTTTTGTCACTGTTACATCTTTATGACTTTAAATCTTTACATTAACTGCTGATAAAACTGATAGCTAAAAATGAAACAAAAACAAATGATGCTGTTCATTCTTTCTGTAGTATTCAAGTGACATGAACTAAATAAAGATATCAAATTAAGATGATTTAGTGCTCTCAGAACCAGAAAATTTAAACTGTTGAGCACAAGCATAAGCCAACACAAGAAAATTCCTTCTTGGATTGGCCATATGAATATGTTGGCTGGTCCAGCTACAGGATAAAGATGGGGACTAGATAGTCGGGATAGAGAGAGATGGTTCATAAGTTAGGATGAGTCAGGTTTCTTAGTATCATTCATTTTGCCCTTGATTAACAGGATATAGCTATGATATTTACTCATCTATCTGCCTGTGATACAATCGAGCAATCAAGATAAATCACAGATTAGGGGATATTGTTTATATTAATTTAAAAAATCCAAGACAAGTGCCCTGAATGTGTGTTGGGGGTTTTGTTGTTTAAGGTCAGGGCCAAGTGAGGTAATAGCACAAGTGTCAAGCTTCGGAGAGATCTGCTTGAGAAAGCTCTGCTAGGAAGTCTTACCAGGATTGCCCAAGACAGCAGATACTGGAAATTCCCTGTGTCTATGTATTGAACTGAGGTTGTGCTTGAGTTTACACACATTAAACAAATAAGCACAAATTCCTGTTAGATCAGATGCTTGTAAAATGTTTGTATCATCCATTATTGCTTTTCCTGTGCCAAAGTATCTAGAGCTTAGTTTTGGTGCTGCAAGGCATTGTGGCATATACATAATTTTATGTGTTTAAAGTGCAAAAATATGGATTTCAATAATGCCTTTCATATATTTCAAATGGTACATATGCAGAAGCAATTTATTAAAATATGGCGTTAGAAATTACCTTTTCACATTCAAAGTAAATCAAGAGATGCTAAATTTAAAATCTTCAGGAAAAAAAAACTTTCCTAATTACCAAGTCCACCACTCCAGCTCAGCAACCTTTGAGGAAATCCAGCAACCTTCAAAAGTACTCTGTTCTAACAACCTGAGGTTCTTGTTTGTGGCAGAAGAAATGTCAACTTAATAGAAATTTGCCTGAATAGTCATCCTTCTAAAGCAGAAGGATAAAACACAATAACAAGGGCTTCCTGTCCCCTCTATATATTTAAGTTTTAGGGCATCAAAGCCATTTGCCAACAAAACATTTGGACAATGTATATTTAGCTACAAATATATTTGAATCAAAACATGTATAATGTATGTATTCAATTACAGAGTTCTAAAATTACTGGAAGTAGCGATCTGGTAACAGAAAATATACTTTTCCTTAAACAATATTGTTGAATTGTGACAAAACATGGATGTAGACAAGTCCTAATATTGCAAGTCTAATTCAGAGTTCTGCTGTACTGAGCTGCTGGTCCAAAGAAAATAGGATAGGTGGAATCAGGTAACTTCCAGCTATGCTTTCTCAGGCCTTTCTTCTCAGGGATATAAGCAATCCCAAAGGACTAAAGCAAACTCACTGTGAGGAAGCAGAGAATTCAGATGAATTTAATAAATTGGTTTATAGTAGGATAATAGAACCTTTCCAAGGACAAACAAAGCAATTCACATTTGGCTCAATAACATTCACTTCCATAGCTGGAAAGAATAATTACCCCATTGAAGGAATGAAAGGTGAAATTTAATACCTTAAGTTATTTTGTGCATCAGATAAGATGATCATGGTAGTTCTTTCTAACCTTAAAATCTGTAGATGTGTTTTATAAACTGTAGAGGCCTGTCTCCATTTTATATATGGACTTTGAAAATTGAAAAGATTAAAAACTTTTTCCACTCCCTATTAAAGACATGATAATAGGCAGATTTTACCCATTCTTTTTCAAATCTACAATTTCATTTCAGACACAGTGCCAGCCATTTTTTTTAATCCCCTCAGACTAATAATGATTTTAAAAGGCTTTTGCCATTTTTGACTGAATTTTTTTTCAGTGGATTTAAAAGTCAGACCTAATGAATACAAGTATGTATCATTCATTGATCTTTGCAGCTCATACTGTGTGGCAAATATAGTGAACACAAGCCACTATTTCATAGGTTTTCATCAAGTTAGTATGATGACAAAGAAACACTCAATTATACAGTTTGATTGCCTCAAATTTGGGTGAAAAGAATGATTTTGAGTTTTGTGACCATACTTTAAGAGCTAATCAGACGTGGTGAAGAGCTGACTTATATTCTTCTACTCTGAAAATACTTAACCATCTCCCAGTTTCTGTGAATAGCAACAGAAAAGCAGAGACAATGACCAGATTGTGTTCATTTTCATGGATCAGTTTTTCAACTCAAACTGTCTGCTGTCACCCAAAAGAGTGTACTATGCTAGAAATACTTCCACAAAATAAAAAACATCAAATGCAAAAATAGTGTGACCTAGTGGTCAAGACATACCTTACTTTTTCACGCAAAACAACAAGTTATTTTTTCTGGGAAATATCATGCTTCTTTCAGATGAGTATAGTATGTCTTGTTTCAATGAAAGGACTAATTGCTACTTTACCAGTATTCTTTGCCATAGCTTTTGTTTCTTCATGATCAATAAGTTTGACATTGACTTTGGGATAATTTTTTTCTCTGAGCAAAGTGGTTTTGAGCAATCAATAGAAGTTGTTTGTCTGTAAGGTAATTAATTCCTTTGAGGACACATATGAAGAAAATGTTGCATATAAAGATAAATCCAAATCTTCTTCTCTTCAAATTTCACATTTTATTTTCCCTAGCTAAAATGTGATTTTTGGAAATTGAGAAAGAGAAACCAAATGCCTCAGTGGTTTATAATGCTGATGTGGCTTCATATCAACATAGCTCAGCTTCCTATACAGCTGTTGTGCCATACTTCCACCTTACCAATGCATATTAGTCTACACATGTGAAACCCTCACCAAAGCCTTGTGATTCTTTTGATAAGAATTTCTAACCCACCTTAAGGTTCTTATCATTTCTGGATCAAGATAAACTGCCAGTTCTGTAGTGTCTTTCAAATCAACTTTTATGCAGCTAAATATGTGTTTTTACCATTCAGTGTAAAAGAATTATGGAGCAACTGAATGTAGAGATCTTAAAACCATCCTCCAACAATAGTTCATGAAAGCAGCTTGCCTGTAGGTGAAATGCAAGAGTAAAACCTGTCAAATTTATCAGAAGGACAGGGTCAAACAATAATTAAAAACAAAACAAAACAAAACATATTTTTTCTGTAAAAAATATTAATTTATTTGTCATAAATATGTTAACAACTACTACCTCCAATATTACATTGACAGCTGTTGTCTGACAACATTATCATATTAACTGATATTATGTACAAAACTCAGCAATCAAAATATTTGGTGAATATCTGACTCCACAAAAATTGTTGACATGGGAAGTTTATACATTTTTTCAAACACAGCTAGGATTTATCCCAATCAATAGTTCCACCAGGCTTTTCTTTAACTGAAAACATTATAGCAGCTACAGGTGTTGTCTTCTCCACTACAATTGCATAGTGGTGTATTTTTGTCCCATTTTGCCTTTAGGTCAAATCTCTTCCTATTTCCTCAGCAGAACAGAAAGAAGTTGTTTACATAGTGTTTTTCTGCTAAAATCTTCTGTCTCATGAGGGCAAGAAACTAACTTCTTACCCTGTTAAGTATGATATAAAGGAAAATTTTGAGATAATTATAAATTATTGCAAATGTCTCTTAAGTCCTTATTCAGCTTATCTTCAGACAATATACTGTACTTTTCCAGCAGAGTTGTCTGCCTTTGTGACTTTGAGCCAGCTCCAGATTAGCTTCTTTCCCACTTCCTTTCCCTTTCCTCATATGTCAGTGCACCAATGAAAGGAGTAAGCACATTTTTTCAATTATCTTCCTTTGTGGATTTACCTTTTCAGATTGTGTTATTTTGTTGCCCACTAAATCTGTAAGCATTTGGGAGAACCTAAGACTAGACTTGGTTTTGAACTTTGGATCTGCTAAGTACACAAAATGGGAAGAAATTTACTTTCAGGACTGATGATCAAAAGTGATGACAAATACCCAAATATTCTCATCTTTTTGCCCTTTGTATGTTTCTGAGATGGACCCGGATACCATTTGAATACATTATTTTATATGTTTGAGTAGAAAATTATTCTGGAGACCAATTCACTGAAATTAACACCAAAACTAACATAGCAGGTATTTGAAAATACTGTACAACTCAAGCAGATAAGCAACTGAAGAAAGAAATTACACAAATTAAAATTGCCAAATATATTTAGCCCGTTTTCAGTGAGATGAACTACTTATAATTCTTGGAAGAAGGTAATGGGGTCTGAACATGCATAACAAATTTATTGTGTTCATCACAGCTTACTAGAACATGAGTTTACTGATTCATTCCAGTATAAGATTGCTACTTATCAGAAAAACTTCCATTTTTTAAAAAACATTATCTTAAGAATCAAGTTCTGTTTTTAAAAAAGTAGTTGTGATCAAATGTAATACACTCCAGAAAAAATTATGCCTTTATTTAGCACTTGCTAATGCCATGAGTCTTGCTATTGAAATAACATTTCAGATATGAATTATTGATCATAATACAGAATTTCCATTTCAGAGGTCATTGTCTTCTAGGTTTTCAAAGTTTGTGGAAAAAATGTTAAAGGTATAATAGCATTTTGTGAAACAGTTTTTCCTGGAACATGTCTTAATAAAATTCAGATTCTTGACCAAATAACAGAACCAGTTACAGCCTTTCTAGCTTAGCTGCATAGTAAATGATAATATTTCTTTTTAAATTAAAAGAAAAAGAAATATAAATTGAATATGAACAGGATGGATTGTATCAAATATGAACTGCACTGTTCTGAGAATCTGAGTTCAAGCAAAGTTCAGCGGCTTACTGCTTCAGTGAAGAAAAACATGGGCATGGAATCAAGCTTGCACTAGCAGAAACCTATCAGAGGTATCTTCTGACTTCTAAACTAATATGATTTAATATATGTACCAAACTAAAATTATGGGCAGTGGATACGAGTTCTACATCTTGCTGAGTGTATTCAACTCCTCCACAATGATTTAAGACATGTGAAGATAATTCTAAGAAAGGTTTTCAGGCCAGAATGTGTTCAGGAATGAAGAAAAAAAATATGCATAGTATAAACAGTAGCTTCAGGTTGATACAATTAAAATCCACAATGCTAAACTGAACTATGTCTATATAGTAAGTATATTTTAGATAATGTTGAGAGAAAACTCAATATAGTTCAGACGAGTATGTATATTTAAATGCTGTTCTGGAGTTGGTTTTTAAAGTACTGTTAACAAGAAATACACACTTCCTATTTTTTTTTACCTCACTTTGGAGAGTTGACCTTCAAGTTGACCTTCAATGTCTCCAGTTTCTAACAGTGCAAAGACCTATTATGGGCTTCAGGAGGATCAGAGAACACCTACAAGTCTGTGACTGAGATATTGTTGCAGATAGGCTGCTATGTATTTGGTACTTACAATCACAATTACTTTCTCCCCTTGTGTCCCATAAAATAAAATAAAAAATGCACACATTCAGCAGATTTTGAAAGTACCACAAAGCTTATTCTACTTTACACTTCTGTAACATTTAAAGCAGGCTCTGCTTCATTTCATCATCAGTTACAACCAATGAATCCAAATTCAGTGCTGTAGCTTTTTAGGGAGGAATCAAAAGCTTATCTGAATGGTGTAGAATAACCTTTCACTAAAGCAGGCAATCATCATCTGTGGTAATTAATGAACATTTATTTCATTCAGGGCTACCAGAGGGGTTTTGTTTAGAGGAAAAAATCAACAAAAGTAAACAAACAAACAAACGGATCCCCCTGAAACCAATTTATTGCAGTCTCTTCAGCCTCCCTTTTGGCTGCCAATTCTTCTTCTCAGACATACTCAGCAGTGCCTGATTCTTTTCATTGTTCTGACAATATATATTGGTGATGGCTCTGAGTGAAGCCTTTGAAATGAAGGTGACTCACAGTTTTCTCTCTCTTCAGTGTGTCAGAAAGCCTGCTCACAAGCTGAAGTCAAGCAGATAAGTAGTAGGAAGAACTGAATGACAGCTGACTGAGGGAAGAAAGAGATCAGGAGCTCAAGGAGCCTGAAAGAAAAAGGAGACTGTGGTCTGATACAGTAAAACAAATGGCTGGATTCTGTTGAACTTTTACCATGAGTCCTGGCAAATCTCACAAAGACAGATATATTCCTGACAACATAAGAAAGGTTTGAATTTCCCCATAATGTAGACATGTTATATAACCATGAAAAAATGATTTTTTTCATTTTTCCTAAACCATTCATCTGTTGTATCCATACTTATGCCACGTGAACATATGCATGTATTTAACACTTCAGGCCTATTATTACTCTTTTTAGTAAATTTTTCTTTAAAGGTGACACTACAGTGTTTTATATGCATTAAGTTCTAGCATTCTAGTCATGTCAGGTCAGATTGGATTCTGTCCAAATGAATAGAATGAGTTACATTCAAGAAGGAATTTTGATTAAAAATGTTGACTTTTTACTTGCAAGCTTATTTCAATTTTTTGGTTTAAAATCTTGATTTTGTTTCAGAATCAAATTCTCACTGAGATGTCAAAAAAGTGTAAAAAAAAAGGTATATTTTTTATTCTTTTTTTTAGTCCTGAAAAATAAAATTAAGAGCAAAATGTACTATGAACAGAGGAATAAATTAAATCTTATTTTCTAAGCATGTGTCAACTTTGCCTTCAACTATTCTACAGTAATTTCTCTGATTCTTTCCATTACAGCTCCATTAAACCTTCTATCAACATGCAAAGTTACCTTCTGCATCACCAAATCATCGTCTGGGAAAGAGGTAGAGTTTACTGCTATTGCTTTTGATGATGCAGCATTCCATGTAGAACTGCTGGACTCAGAATACATTTTTCTCAAATAATAGGGTTCATCTTCTGTACCCATCTAAACGTTTTCAAATGAAAAGGAACACAATATCCATGGCACTGGAACCCTTCATCTATTTTTCTTAAGGACTGAGTAAAAGTTTAAAAGCTTTTAAAGGTGGGATTGATAGATAGAAAAAACAGACTCTGGAGTTATATATATATATATGTGTATATATATATATGTGTGTGTGTATATATAAACACACACACATATATATATATAAAACACTAAAACAATGAAAAACTTCAAATTATCTCTTCTCTACAAGTGGACTAATATGCTAGGCAATAGCAATTTTAAATTTTTAATAAAAAAAAGTTCTTCTCCAAAATTATTTTATTCCTGAGAGAAAAAAAAACACAAGGACTTCAAAACTACATTCAGAACAAAACTCTTTCAGGAGCTGATAGATGTTTGAACAATATAGATGTTTGAAAAATATAAAGAGTTATTAAAACATCAAGGCAGAAAAAAAGAAAATAACGTTTACGAAAGAACTTGAAGAGTTCTCATTTTCATTCATGTTCTCTTGCCTCAGTGGAGAGAATCACTGAGAGCATATGAAATAATAATAATAATTGTGGGGACCTTCAATTTAAACTGGCTTATTCTCCTTTTTCTCTTGCAGATCAGGTCACTATATTTATGCTTGAGAACTCAGTTCTACTGCTTTGGGACAGGTTATTCGTTTTGTGGTAAAACCATCTGGCCATCCATCATTATGTCAGCCTTTGGCTTTACTCAGCTGGTGACTATTTTCTTGCCTTGTTCAGGAGAGTGATTTGACCCATTCTAATAAGATTTCAAGGGAATCCATCAGCTGTTTACTCTGTTATATTATTAATGGCTTCTATAAGAGTGTTTTACTGAAGAGCTGAGTCTTCACCTAGTAAATAGCTATAGGTTCATGAGTTTTGCTGCATACAAGTGTGACTTACTTTTCTGTGCTTAGCTCTCTTTTCCTAGTCTTTATTGTGACAGAGAAAACAAAAATATGGTCATAATGGTGAATTCTTAGGAAATTTTTTTGTGATTTTTGTGTATTGAGATCAACTAAAGGAGACCATTTCTGTGTGGTAGTTTAATGTTTTACTTGCTGTAAGTTAAAACAAAAAGATTTACGGTTTTGATAAATTCGTTACAGAATTGTCTCCCTACTTGGTATTGCTGTGGGGAAATATTATCAAATACTTTCAGTAAATTCTACTTTTCCAAAATTATTATTTCACACACGTACCCAGGCTTGCTTTAGTATTTAGCACATTTATGCTGTCACCCTTCTATACCTGTTTATCTACCTCCAGTTTATGGCACAAATGAAAAAAAGATTGACACCTTACAAGTACAGCTCACAAAATAGCCAACATTTCAGTCTGCAGGAATGAAAATTCCCTTTTGTTTTAATTCATCTGTTATTTTCTATCTCATATTTTGGCTTCAAGCTCTGAACTTTAAACAAACTCAAAAGTAGTATGTGAAATTCTGTGCAAATCATCAAGTTTTGCCTCTATAAAAATAAAATATTAGGCTTGCTGTTTTTCTTTGGGGGAGAGGATTTATATTATTATGGCATAAAGTGATCACGTTAGACTCTTTGTTGAAGCTGAAATGCAAATTTCTACCTGACTTAATCCCAAGAAAGGGAAGTAGATACAGAGTGGGAATTTAACTTTGATTTTCTCTAATGCTTTTTGCAATGTCTCACAGTACATGATGAAGTTGAAACACCTCAGACTTGGAAGGAATATAATTTCTGCATTTTCTAACTATAACCTGTTTTCCGACCCCATTGTGTATCAGGTATTAATGAAAATGGATACTGTAACACAGCATATATTGCATTTTTCAGTAGTTCTTTTCCAAACACTCCCACACAGTTTTACCGAAACTAAATTTTGCCAGTGAAGAAGAGATTATATTTATTTTCCAGCAGTTAAAAATCTGGGAAGGACAGAATGTTCTGTCAGATATGGAGGAAAACATTGACCTTCATTATGTAATCATATTACATGTGTGTGATATCTAGATCTTCAATGCACATCAAACTGCTTTTTAATAAGAAAACATAAGCCTCAACTAGATGTCCCTCATCACTGTCATTTCACAGTTGAATTTTTGGTTCCATATGTTTACTGATATAAA
Source organism: Willisornis vidua nigrigula (assembly GCA_021164005.1). Lineage (NCBI taxonomy): Eukaryota > Metazoa > Chordata > Aves > Passeriformes > Thamnophilidae > Willisornis > Willisornis vidua. The sequence continues at coordinate 14,816,090 of JAJPCS010000100.1, forward strand.
TGATAATTATGCCATCTGAAGGCTGCTGAAAAGACAATTTTCCTTGCTTCTTGTTTTAAATGTGTCATACCTTATTTTTTCTCTTTTGGTGTTATTTTGCTAGTAGACCAAACACAGATTGTCTTTTCTTTTCTTTTCTTTCCATTTTTTTTCATAACTCCTGCCTCCATATTTTCTCTTATTAAGTTATTAGGTTGTTTGCTCCTGTTTGTCTCTATTAGTATTCCAGGATCACTACAGAGTTAAGATTTCCATCCTATATTTTTGGGGTTTTGCTCCTGATATTCCTTTATGGATGAGAGAATATTGTAAAAAGTCATTAAGTCTCCTCATAATCTATTTAGTACCTCCATAGAAGTGCCCCAGGACTCGGTGTGCTAAGACAATGATAGGTCAGCATGAGTAGCATTTGTGCCATCTCTCAGTAATCATCTTAGTGGCACACGTTGGCAAACAAACTTTGTGCATCAATAAATTTTCTTTTAAATGTTTGCTTTGAACGACAGCTAATTTAATGTAACTTCAAAGTCCATAATAGGGGATACCTTGATACAGGTATATGAATGGTAATAGTCACTTTAGAATTAGTCAGGAATTATTCAGTCAACGTTAAAATTGCTAAATCTTTGACTGCTAAATCTTAGTAAATTTCAGCTTTAAGGTCCAACAGTCACAAGTTTTTGTTCTGAGATAACAGGATTTTTGTTTTCTTTTAATTGTTCCAGGACATAATGGCAAACATGAAATGTTTTTTAAGCATGACTCAAATATTTTGTTTTGTATAATGTCAATAGCATCTTCAATATCATCTTGTAGAGAAAAAAAATCATTTGTGTCTTTAATGAGGGCTTTGGGCAAATGTGCATGAGACTTACTTGAGCTGTTTTGCAGTTTAGAGCTTCTGCATTCTGACAGGAAATGTAGCAACAATTAGCTTCAAAAACAAAATTAAGAACTTTTACAGTCTGATTATATTCTGCATTGTGATGTAAATTTCATTTACATGAATGAGACACTTGGAAAATACTGAAAACATTATTGTTACTCTCCACCATACCATATAGAATTCTGGTGAACTCAAAAATCTCAAAAATCTCTGGGTTCATCAATTTCTGTGAATAATATCTCATTTCATAGCCATCAGCTTTGTGTTCACCTTTCCTGTCCAACCACAATATAAATGTTAGCCAGCCACTGCAACTGAATCAAGCCAGGGCCATTACTTTATGCATAGGAATGAGATTGATTGTTACGGGCTATGAGTTTATCCCTAGCTTTGCGTCTGCCTGCACAAACCATGTAATTTCTTGGTAGTATGACTTGTTACTGTAAAAAAAAACAAACAACAAAAGCAAACAAAAAACCTCTTGGAATTTAACAAATTTAACAAAAAGTAAATACAAATCAAGGCACAGACGTCGGCTATTATGCCTTTAAAGTGTTCTTCCTCTGTCTCTTCTTTCAAAAGATATAATGGATTCCTAGAAAATAAAATAATAATACCGGAAGATGTTGTCTGGATGTTCTGGAATATTTAATCACAAATTAAAGGTAAGGATAATCTGAGGAACTGACCCCTGAAGCAAATAGGAGTTTTTAGCCTGTCTCTCTCATGTCTTGACGGATTTTTGAACAGGAAAAGGGCTCATTCCTGCAGCTGTGTATGAATATTGCTTTTGCTAGTCCCTGTCTATCTTTATAAGACTTAAAAACATAATGTCTCGAAAATGTCAATACAGTTTGTCAAAATAAACTGGTTTTACATTTATGTAACATAACTATTTTGATTTAACCAAACATAATTGCAAATTCAATCAAAATTATAACTAGCCTTACTCACACCGATTTTCCAGAGGTAGGGTGCTCAATTCCACTTGTGACTTTCATGTTTTTGTAGCTTTTGTAAATTTTTTTAGAAACTTGGATGAAGTCCCTAGTAATGTGGATACAGTTATTATGGTTTTTTTGCAGGCTCATCATTAGTTAATGAAATTTTCATTTGAGTTCTAAACATCTAGACATAAAGTTTTCCCTTTGTTAAGCCTCTTTGGACTGCATAAGTCTTGTGGAGTTTATACTCTTTACTTCTTTGAAAATAATTTTGCAAATGCATCTGGATATGTTTTTTTTTTAAAACATCTGTGTTTACAGTTTTATTGTTTTTCCCTTTAGTCAGACTTCTATGTATCTATATGAATAGGTATGTCTCTATGCATTATGCATAAGCCTTATGGAAAGATACATAATGCATAAGAACAAACACGCTGAGTCCCGTTCAGTGCTCACCATAGAAAACTTGTCTTTAAACCATATTGTTAAAGTTTGGTGATGTTTTTTTCACAGTGGAATCAGACAACACTTTGTACGGGATTTTTTATAATGACACCTCGGAGAAGCTTTGGGACAATTCTGCAGCTGTTCTGACTATGTGCAAAACTCAATTCTCTTTATACTAAAGAATTAATCACTTGTTGTTACAAGAAATTTTAACAATTTCCTGTAATTCTGTCTAAGAATCTAACAGATCCTCATTGTCTTATATTATAGATTAAGATTACATGAAGACAAGGTAATCTATTTGTCAGAATATGTCAAACTATATAAAGAGAGACAGCACATTAGCTGATGGTACTAACCTTTATTTTAATCAAAAAAGAAGATTGGAAGGGGAGCTATTCAATAGTCTCCTAACTCACTTTAGTCTCCTTGAAGAAGAAATATCTCAAATATGCAAGCTTTATTTGGATGAATGATGAACAATGGCATATGAAATAGTTGCATTACTATTTTATGTTGCCATTATCTTAATTCTCAATACATTCATAAGTTTCATTAACTGAGCATGTGAAAGAAATTGTAATAAAATGTATGAGAGCTCTTCAGTTCAGTGATGGAGCCCATATAATGTTACAACTTAATATTCAAAGTTAATGACAATAGAATGCACTGTATGAGAGATTTCAGACCGAAAAATATAAACCAGGGATGGACATGCAAATTTCCCAGCCACTAAGGTAGAGAAAACAGAAAGAAATAATCAGAGTCACCCAGAAACATGCATTGAGAAAATGGTAATTTTTCATTATTGTGCCTCTTATTCCTATCACTAGGTGGTTTTAGTTCTGTATCTATTCACAGTTGTTTTACAAAAGTTATATATATATATATACACATACACACACAGAGACATGCAAATGTCAATCAGAATTCATATTTCAGGGATAAATTGTCTGTAGTCCAGATTATGCTGTGACCTTGGTATGATAAGTCATGGTATCAGTGTGGGTTTTCCATTAAACAAAAAGAAGATTCATCCAGACAAAAGTATGAAGCTGTGTGGAATCCCAGCACAAAGAGGCCTGCAGCCCTGATCATAAGCCATCTCAAATGCACTCCTATCTCTTTACTGTGGTTGGTGATTTTGGATCAATTATATATTTGTATGTTAAGTGCAATAACTGCAAACAAATGACATATGGCACTTTGAAGTAAAGTGTATCTTCACACCAAGTTTTATATAACTTAAAGCTGAATTATTTGAATCACTTTCATTTGCCAATTCTAATGGTAAAAAAAATAAATAAGTCTTTGCAGCATGTTGCAGTCCAAATGAGGCGGTGTCAGGCCAAAACAACTCAATTTGAAGATGAAAATGTATACAGACTGAAAATGGTGAAACACATGCAAAAGACATATACATTCATGCTTTTAAAAGATGAACAGAAAAAAAACATAAAAGAAACTTTTTTCCTGGAAGCTTGTTCATTTTTTCAACAAGTTTTTGGCTTTATTAATTTTATTTGTTAAACAGAGTTGCATAACTTTCTGTGTGTTTTGTTTTTCAAAATATTAAATTTTGTAGTTTTCACTTCTGTGAACATTATTAGAATGTATGAATTACTTAGGGCAGATAACAAGGCAAAAAACTAAATTTAATATAATATTTTAAATGAAATGAAATAACAAAATAAAATAATATATAAAATAAAATCACCTGCCTTCCAAACATTTAGCACTAGACTAAAAAAGGCTGAGGGCCTGAGTTTGGCTGATTATCACAAAATGTTATGAACTGCCCCATAAGGCAAAAGTAACTCTTTGTTTTTGCTAATACCATGGGGAGCATGAAAGTAAATCAATGTGAGATGATCAGTGTTAGCAGATATATATATAGGGTTCATTTTAGAATTACTTGGTTGTGAAGGAAAACAGATATGTAGCTATTTTGGTTATCATTTATCATAATGTAACAATATAAAGGCATAAAGATATCATCCGGGAAAATGTGTAGGGGAAAAGATAAAATGAAAGAGGCTGCAGGAATGAGTTCATGTTCAGCACCCAGAGCTCTCCGACAAACTTGGTTGTGGTGGTCACTGTTGTCACTGGTGTCTTGGTCCGCTGGGGAGCAGTGGGGGAAGAAACTCATGAAACATAAAGTGCCATGGGATTGTGCACCCTCAGAAACCCTCCTGGTACCTCCCCTGCGTGTGTGTGTGGGTGCTGTTCTACACATGCTGTTTTTGCAGGCTGGTTTTTTGCACAGTCATTCTGGGTTTGCAGGAATGAGCCATAAACTGGATGTGCTGGTTTTTGCACAGTCATTTAGGATGGAGGGAAGTGGGGGACAAGGAGCTTCAGAGGAACCCCTGCTAAAAGTGAGGCCTTCTCCAGGGTAGTGGTGGATGTGTGAAAGAGGGTCCCCTTCAAGGGTCTGGCTCATAGGAGTTGAGCATCACACACCCAGAGACACCCCTGGCCTTCACAAACCTAAAGTTTGTGGGCTATGTCCTCCTCCATTCAGCCTTTATCTTCAATCTCCTGGCAGGAGGGTTCTTTGCATAGTCTGCTACAGTAGCAATGTCTCTGAGCAATTAAAAAATCTGGTTCCTCACGGTGCCTTTTTCCTGGCCTAGGAAGTTTCAGGACGTTTTGGTCTGTCTGGTCTCTTGATTTTTCTCACAAAAATTTTAGATTTTAGCGCATTGTTCATCTGATTTTTCATTTCATTTGTAAGACTATCTGTGAACAGGAGAAGAAATAACAATGATGCTCACTGTGTAGAAATAGCTGTAAATATCTACGTAATTCTCATTCCCAGTGTCATGCAAAGACACTGCATTTCTTTAAAAAACAGAGCTCTTATATTTTCCATATCAATTAAAAAAAAATAGTGTGACTTTTCCTTTCTCCACACCATGCCAAACAGAATGCCAAACTTTCAATAGGAATTCTCCTCCTCATTTTACCACCATGATAAAGAGACTACAGAATCAGCTTTACAGAGGTATCAGTGGATGGGGATATCCTCAATTTCTTCTTATACAAAATAGGGTCATCTTGTCTTATGTTCTTTCTTTCTTACCTGTTGAGCTTCTAGATTTCATGCAACCACCTGGGCTACTTAGGGAACTTTAATTTCCAAGACCTGGGCAGCCTGCCTACCTTTTCACACACTTAATAAAATCAGACAGAAAGAATTACTGACTTAAAAGGGAAAATGGAAAAAAAAATGCTTATGGAAAAAGCAACATAAGGTTGTTATTCTAAAGAGGGTTCACATTTGTTTTCGATATGAAACTTGAATACAGCATGGAAAATTGAAATAGTATTTTTCTTTGAGGGCTGCACTAACACAAAAAAATTAATAGAAATTGTGATTCAGGATTGCAGAGAATACCTGGTATATGGCAATTTAAATGTGAATAATTTTCAAGCAATTACTTCTCTCTACTTTGTTTCATTTCCTTAGGGTAAAATAATTGCGTCTGCATTGTTTACCTCTTTTTATTTTTTTTTAATTATAGGTGGGTTTTTTTGTCTCAATATAAAAGGTAATGCTGCTTCCATTTTATAAACTACCCAGTTCTAAGTGTTATTCAAAGCTCTGAAATAATCAGTAATGACAGCAGATAAAAGGAATATATGACTTCTTTATTTAGGGAAAAGTAGAACTCTGTGGAATTAGCCTTCCAAATAATTTGAAGCATTTTTTTTTTATTTTCACTTAGATTTGCATGAGTAAGACACAATAGTACACAGATTTATCCATACACCAGATACAAAGTGGCAGCCAAACCCATCGCTATCCAAAATTATGATATGACAACTTTCATTAGTTCAGTACTTAACATGTGACTTTTGCTTTCTCTTGCACCTATTGCCCTCTCTGGGGTACTGCACACAAAAATAGTTTACCCCTTGCTCTTTAGCTTAACACTGCACACCTGTAACTGGCAAACAACTCCCACACAAATGCCCTTACACTTGGCATTTGGTTCTCAAGACTTCCTTGGAAATACTTTAATTATTTTCAATACCTGTGATGAATAACATGAACAATTACTAGGTCTCAAATGATATAACTGAGAAATTAGACATAAAGATAAGGATTCTTTTAACAAGCAATATGGCTGCACAGTAACCCAGATTCCTCGTGTCCAACTCCAAACATCATGGAAGAAATACAAATACAGACTATTCAACTGTGTGTCAAAAGTTAAAAATGATCTTTTGTCACCTTGCTTTTTTTTGTTCTCAAGAAGACTGGCCCTACTTAAATTCAGCTTCACATTGTTTTCTAGTGAAGTAAATTTGACATTTTTATATATTCTTGATGTTGAACATTAAGAAGATAGTTTTGTATGTGGATATATGTTAAGGGAATCATTTAAGCCATTATGATACACATGCATTTATATACCATCTTGTCATGAAATATCAAAGATGAAGTGTCAAAAGACTACCATTGAACTGATGAACTGAAGATAATAATTTCAGAACTCTTAAAATCTGCAAAACTGGAAAAGTGAAAGGCTGGTCCTCCTCATTAGTGGTCATTGGAATGACTTATGGAATTTAAAACCATGTTGGAAGGTTTACAGGGAGACAAAATATGTTTAAAAATGCTGATACAGCTATAAAAAGTGCTCAGCATTTCTGATGAAATGTTCTTTCAGCAAGACACTGATCATTAAACCTTTTCCACTTTTGCTAACTGCATTAGTTGGTCCACCAGCAAAGAAAGAAAGAAAGAAACAAACAAAACTCTTTTTCTGCAAATACTAATTCTCTTACCTTTAAACTATCTCACTGTAATGACACCATGAATTAAAAAAAAACCCCAAAACACGGCTCTAAGTTCTCTTTAATAGGTAAAATTTAATTTAAAATACTCAATTCCATTGACAATAACAAAGAAAAAAAACAGGTAATTTTATAGTTGAGCCTGTCAGGACAAGATTTCTCCCTGTCATAAAGTAGAAATGATAACATGCTTGCAAAAGCATTAGTTAATAACCACAACAGCATAGTAAGCCACTTTTACTAAATATTTTAAAATTTATCCTCTTTTTCTATTTTTGTGTTAGCTGATAGCATACAATAATTTTTCAAATATGCATGCTATTTAAAATATTTTTAATATTAATTATAAGTGTAACAGTTTTCCTGCAGCTTGTCTGCAAGCAATTCATGGAACTACTTTTCAATAGATCCTCTTTTGTTTAAATATTTTCTTTTTTATATCTAGTCTGGATATGTATCAATTTCTTAACAGCCTAAGCATATATATATATTTGCCATTTTTAGTCCTTTCTGTATTGTTTTTACCAGAATGATATTCACCATTTATCCCACCCTTTAATCAAACACAGGTGGATTTATGTATCAACCATTTAATATGCTGCAGAACTAACCCAAACTTACACATTTAATAATGTTGGATTTCTCTCTTTATATATGAAAGAATCAGGGAAAGTGTATTATTGTTGAAACATGGTGCACTTGCTTAGAGACGGATGTAAATCACTAGCCAAAGTGTGTCTCCAATCATGTACATATGATCAAGGTGGAGTCGCTTTAGGGATCTTTGTGTGTGTGGCTCAGCTTCGCGAACGAAGATTTGGGAAGGGCTGTCCCCACGTGGGTGTGCCCTTCCAACCTGCGCAGTGGATTTTAGGTGAGGCTCAGCGTGCGCAGAACTGGCCCCACCGTTTAAGTCCTGAGGTTCAGCTGGCACGGCCGAGCGAGCTTGGACAATGCCAGTGAAGTCCTCAGGACTAGAACCTACAGCACCCGGCATTTCCCAGGAGGTCTCCCTTCCAAGTACTGATCTGGGCTGACCCTGCTTAGCTTCCGAGATCTGACGGGATCGGATGTCAGGGAGGCATTTAACTGGCTATAAGGGTCTTTGTAGCATGCTCTATTATGCTGCATAGGCATAATTATCTAAGTATTGTCCCATGATAGGAAAATGGCCAGCTTCTTTGGATCCTGTAATAGGCAGCAGTATTGAGTTTATATCTACATCCCTGCTCTTTCTTAGCAGCTTATATAAAACATGTTTGATTTTTCATAGGGATTGCTGACCTGTGGTCAATCCATTTGTGTGGTCTGGGTGAAGAAGAGCCTTAAAGAGAAGTGCTTGGACTTCTTCTATGCAGAAATACTTATACCATGCATACATAGGTTCATAATTAAGGTTCATAATCTACTATGTCTTGGTATAAAAAAATTAAAGAGACAGATTATTTATCCCCCTCTTTCAGACAAATATCCTAATTCTCAACTTCTGTAACATGTTATGAAGAGGTATCTCATGTTTTCTTCATTAACTATGTAAGAATATAAGCCCACTGATTGGTACCAAAAGTTTGATGCTGTAAACTAAAACATATAAACAGTTTTCCCAGAAACATATAAATGAAAATTATATAAAAATCTCTTCCATACTAGAACATTAGTGGTGAACATTTAATCCTTTTTCTCCAGCAGCAAAAAAGCAGTTGGAAACTCACCACATGTTACCTAGATAGTTAACATCAAGCATAATCCTGGAAAGAGTTGATTGTACTTTTAACACCTGCTAAGATAAACCTAAATTGAAGTAAGACTACTGGTAGCTTCTTTAGATCAAACTGCTAATTTATCTGTGAGAGGCTTGTGTAATTTTTTTTGTTTATTTAACTTTTGTTATGTAAATATTTTTCTCTTTAGACATATACTTTCTTCTTAGTTATAAAATTATGAGGAAATACTTGTTCATCATAATGTAGGCTGAGTCACCATGGCATTAGCAGACTAAAATGGAGTTATCACATTTGACACAAGCCTGTAAATCCAGATGTGAACTCTCAAAAGTATGAATAAGAGATCTGTTTTCCACAAATAATTTGTAATGTGTGCCTGTTCTAGTGAAACCTGGTCACTAGAATGTTTGTAGGAAAGGAATGAAAAAAAAGGACATAAGCACAATAAAAATGAATTTATTTTAAACACCTAGTGTGGATTTTGCTTCGCTTAGGCAGGAGTAATTAAGTTCTGTGTCTTCCTCCCTTCCTTCCAATGCTTTCAAAGGTAGTCCAGTTGGCAGAATTTATGTTTAAATCAATGTTGGTCAATGAGAAATAACACTTACTTCTGTCTCATTAAAGTAAATGGTAACTTTTTCTTTATATGTAGTAGACACAGGACCATGTTCATCATATTTTGCTTTCAGCATAATTTTCTTTTTCACTTTCACAGCAGTTTACATGTATTAGATACAGCCTTTTCTTTAAATACAGCACGTTTAAAGAAAAGAAAAAATAATATTGATGTCATCTCTTTCAGACTGAATTTAAACTTAAAGCAGGTATTTCCTTCCATTTTTCTTTCAAGAGGAAAGCTTATTGGAAATATTGGGCTGATGACAAGCCCTTGAGAGTAAGCAAGTGAGTTATGATGACAAGAACCATTCTTAAGTGTTTTAATGGTGGATCATCCAAGGGGAAAAAAAGATAAGGGCCATAGTCTCTAGTGGGTACTTCAATTCACATCTGACCTACTGGATGCTGGTAAATGTAGGTTATCATTGTTTAAAATGTTGTCCAAGCCCTCTCTAAACAATTGGGGTACTATTATTGGGATATGATGTTATGAGTCAGAAATTATCCTATAAATACTTTCTCTTTGAAGAGGTGAAAGGTTTGCCTCTTTTTGTGTTGCTTTTTTTATCTTTTCTTTTGAAGCAGTTTTAAAGATGAATGACATGCTTATTGCCCCAATGATATTGCACTGAGAGAAGCCAGCTGAAAAATGTTGCAGAAAGATTGCAAAGGTGCAGTTTGAGACATAATCTCAAACATTTAGACACTTACATAAATAAGTAAAGTAGCCAGCTGAATGTCAGCAGCTTAAAGCCTTGGCAGAAGAATAATGCAATGATCAGCTGAGGAGATGTGGGGCTATTAGTTACATAAATCTTTGCATTGTATCCCTCCTTACATCTGGCTAAATCAGAATCCTCCTCCTTTATTTTATTTCTATACTCCTGTTTAACATTGATTTTGGTCCCTGTGCACAAGACACGAAGGACCACTCTGACAAGAGTGGGATTAAGTAAAAAGAAAGAGGAAAGATTTCACTAAATTGCTTAGTGTGACTGTTGTAAGCAGTTTTCTAAACACCTTGAAGAATGATACAGCAGTAGCATCTCCTGTAATGTTGTCTTCCAGACATTCTGATTGCATATTGACTATGCAAATTAGGCTTCTCCAAAAATTATAGCTCGCTCTAACCATCAGTCCCACCTGATAGAGCTGACATTAATATTATACATTTAGACTACGACATTGACAGCTCAGTAAATTTATCTCTAAACAATGCACAAAACTGAGTTCACCGATGATTGCAGTGCAGATATTGTGTCTGCAATGTGTTTCAGAAGTACACACTGCTACTGACTGAACTGCTAAAGAACTTTGATTGGTGGCAGTAGTCTGTGGTGATGATCTGTCACATTTGATCTAGGAAGTCAGTTACCCACAGCCTAGTCACAGAAAAGTTAAATGCAGTAGGTTCTGTATGCATCTAAATTATAAAATAAAATGTCAAAATACATCAAAGTCCATTAAAGTTATCTGTTTCATAGTATTTCTGTTCAGTAGCTGCAACACATATCTCCACAAACAATTAAAGGAAACTCCAGGAAGTCTGTGCACTGATCCCTTAAGCAAAGTAGTTTCAGGAAACAGAACCCAGCACAAAAAACTATCCTGTGACCCTCTATCCCTTGAAATGATGCCACCACTGAATGCATGCCAAGCTGTTAGTGAAACTGGTGTGTATGGGACTCAGTGTACATTTGAAACATGTGAGTTAATGTCAGCTAATCTGGTTCTGGTCAGGCTTTTGTCCAGAAAGGATATCTGGTTTGATTGCCTATGTCAGAACACAATAGAGGAAGTCAAAGTAACTGTGTTTTGATTAAAAATTCACAGTTGTCCGTCTCTTTCTCTTAGGCATGAGCAGAAGGTCCTATGAGTGTGGAAAAAGTTTGGATTCAGAGTTGTCAGGAGTATGTTACCTTATCATTTCTTTAGTGGATGGCAAGGTAGGATGTCTCTAGAAGACTGATGTGTTCTAGGTAGTGTTTCCCAAATATATTTTCCAAAACAATATGGCAAGCCCTGTTCTCTCATTCAAATCAAGAAATTTTAGCTGGCATTGTTGCCTACAGCTGAAAACTAGAGGGGTTTGGATATTTGAGTTCAAAAATTCTTATTAAAACTGGCTAAAATATATTCTCTAGAGAATGGTAACATTTATCAAAACAGTTAATAAAGTTGATTACAAACTTGGTTTCATACACCGAGATAGTTCTGGCAGATAATTTCAAATACACCATATGGACTTTAACCCTCCAATGAAACTGTGTCTGTTCTTGTGGATTATGCATACTGGGCTGGATTGCCCAGAAGGATGTTGAGGTGGTGAGTAATCTTCAAGTATAGATTCTTGCATATGTTGTAGAATAAAATTGTTACATATTAAAGCTACATGTGTTAGAAATTTCGAGTATACACCATTAGGAAGTAGGGGGGGGGAAAGTAGAGTTTTGTTGTTTTTTTTTCTTTATTACTTTTGGGACAAAGGTACTTCCAGTGTATTATTCTTCTTCACTTCTGACCTTCAAGATGTAAATTCTTCATATAGCAGCTCTAAACCCATCACTCTGACAGCTGAGAGACTCTGAGCTGTAAGGGACTCTGTTTAGGGCTATGCTAAGACAATCTCACTGCATGCTGCTGTGCTACAGACTAGTGAATCACTTTATTTTTCCACACAGCTCCCTCTTTCTGCTAGCCCTGTTTACTCTGCTAGGTTCTAGCTTTGTCTGCACTTACTTAAATGCCACTACTAAGCTCCCAGTACACACAGCAAACTTTTCTCTCGAGGAGGCTCTAAGTGCTGCAGGAATTTCATCTTTAGGCTGGCCTGAATGAGGTGTCTGTGTGACTGACAGGGCTCTACAGAGCTCCCAGTAATGCTAATCTGTCTCAGGAATCAGAGTCTTAAAGTATGTTTGTAAGAAACGGAGAATATTCTTGACAGATAAATCTGTGGAAATGCAATCCCACTATTCCAGTCAGTTAAAGCGTGGGAATTCTGTCCAAGCCACTATGTCTTAGGTGTACATTAAATGTTTATGTTTTGTTTCCTGTACAGTAGTTATGAAAAGCAGCTACTGCTTTGAGTTTACTCAGACAAAACAACCTGGAAAACACTGATAACTTGTAGCACATGTTAACTCCTACATCCAACACTTTCTCTCTGGATTGGAATATAGTACTAATATCTTCTCCCCTTCATGTCTTTTTTCTGAACACACCTGTTTCAGCTTTCACAAGAAATCAGTTAATGAGTGACTATCACTCCAAAAAATGTACTGTGTGAAATAATATTCAAGCTAAATAACAACTATCCTTTTGTAGGTACACTTTATTCTGAAACAGATATGTTAAATAATATATCCCAAAGTCAAGAAAGCATATTTTTTATATTGCTCCTTTGTGCAGTCATTTTTCTGTTTGCATGAATAAATTACCAAAATAAGTATATTTTGTGTGTCTGTGTGTGCACAGACATATATATATTTGCTTTGTACTAGATGCTATAAAATCCCACTTCTCCTTGGAGAGAGAGTTGAATGCATGGCAAGTGTGCAGAGTCTGGCAGTGTTTTATGGAACCTGGAAAATATTAGATGTAATAACAATGGACGTGCCAACATCCAAATGTCAGCATCCAAAGTTTTCTGGCCAGACATTTAATCTTTTATAACCTGGAGATACTCATTTCTCCTTAAAAAGACACCCCCCACCCCCCCCGCCCCCCCAATGACTATTAACAGATGCATTTTATTTTTGCATATTTATATACCTAGTGTTATAGACACGTATGGCATTATTTGTAAATAAATCAACAGTGCAAAGAAGTGATATTAAATATTGGAAAAGAGAAAGAAAAGATGAAGAAAATATCTCTTATATGAAATGTTCATCTTATGAAACAAAGTACCCCTTACAGTTGTTTGTATTCATATCATAGCTGCATTCCCTCTTCCACAATAGTCTGTAGTGGGACTCAGCCAGTGACATCATTGTCTTATTATGGGCACTGATTCTGAGCTGAAGTTTGTCATCCTGTCAACAGCAAGTGTGACCATTTGCAGGGCAAGGACATGTCAGGACACGTGGGACACATTTGTATATACAGCCTTTTCCTGCCGTCTGTCTGCCTGCCGCCTAAACTCAATCCCACCCACATTCCTCTTAAAGACCACAGTGGGAGAAGGACAAGAGAAAGGAGGGGAAGGACAGGGGGGTGGAGATAAGAGGCAAAAGTGTTGACAAGAGATTACAATGAGTGGAATGTATAAATTAGAGGTGGGGGACAGGAAGAATGGTTTAAGAAGAGTTAAGACAAAATTTATGGTAAAATCCTGATTGTGCTTATAATTCTTATTTCATATTTTAAAAATTAAAATACTATAAAATATTATCTATTCTTTATATTTATGCTTTTATCTCTTTATATATACATACATGTATGTATCTACTTTTACATAGACCAGAAAAGAGTTAGAATTGTGTTTCCAGCATAGGCCATGTATATTCTTTCTTGGCACTTATAATTCTATGAATTGCATTCAACTGCTTGGGGAAAGTAAGGATAGTGACTGTCCCTCCTTGTCTTGGAATAATTTGCACATATGCACTGTGCGTTTATTCCATGTTCATATGGAAAAAGATGTAATGTAATATTTGACCTTCATGAATTGTCAGAAGCTTAGACTGATCCTTCTTTAAAATTATCCCCAGTGGCACTGTTCCTTCAAAACCACACTGTGCAATACCAGCTTCAGGATTCATGATACTAATTCAGCATTACTAATTCTTTCACATTAATGGTTTTTCTGTAAGTTCTTCCATTCAAAACTGACTCTTTGACATGTGAATTCTAGTATCACTAATGCAAGAAAAAAAACCCAAACTGCTCTGTACTAGAGTGGTATATCACATATCAGTCAATGTTAATCTACCCTAGTGGTAAAGAGTTCAGAAAAGGAAACAAAGACCTTGCATATGAATATGATAAAATTTGGAATAAATAATGTAGTTATGTTTATAAATGGAGAACATAAGAGCAAAATGTGCAGTAATTCTTTTTATTTATGAATAAGTCACTCATGTAAAATCTACACCCTGTGGAGTAACTGTAGGTGCCTAATTGACTGCCTGTAAGCAAACCATTACAACTCTATTACTCTGTCAGCTGCAGGGAGGACACAGTGGGAAAAAAACAACTTGTAAGTAAAGTTTTCACACCCCTGCCTAGTGGTGAACTCCTCAGCTGATTTTCACATTCTAAATCCCAAATGTGTCTCTTCTCACAAACTCCCTATCTGTGTAGTGCTGGCATACACAGCATGCTCTGCTATGGCAATTGTGCCAGATAATTAGAAACAAATTTAGTCCTGGTATAAGCATGCATGCGATTTCCAACAAACCACTGCCTTTATTAAGAAAAAAATGTCACAGTAAGAAAGAAATTCTGTTACACTTACATAACTGTGAATGTGTCATCATAGAGCATCAACAGATCTCCAGCTCTTTTTGATTATCTTTGTCTCTCTCTAGAAGTAGCCTGAGAACTGCAACAGAAGGTGGAAAAAAATGGAAAGCCATATGGTGGGAGTGATTAAATGTATTATTTTAAAGGTATATTTTTCTTGACAGTGAATAATATCTTTTCCTTTTTTTTTAAGAAATATGGTATCAAGAGCATAGATAAAGTCCTCTTAGAAGAGTCACTGAATTCATATCAACCTTTATGTAGCTTACTTCAGTTTTCCTCAGCTTAGCGGTTTTAGAGTTTCAAGCTACAGAAATGGATAACAAATAGTACAAAAGGAAACAAAATATTGTTCACTCTCGTCTTCTAACATGCTGGGTATCTAAAAATATCTCTAACCCAGACTCAATATAAAGACTGCTGAAAATCTGTGCAGAAAGAGCAGTGCCCTGTGAGGAATGTGCCCCTGTGATCCAAGCAGTATTTCAGAGACTCAGAAGATCACAGTGGAGATGCTCAGGAAATGCAGTGACAGCTGGCTTTTCTGAAAACTTTGTAACTTCCTTCTTCTGTTTGGATAAGATGTACCAAGAGAAGGGCCAGTTGGACTTCAAAAATGCAAAAATAAAAGTGATTATGAATATGTATTTATCTATATGCATACAAACTTCTCTATATATAATTTCTACACATTTAAACACTGTCTTAAAAACTCCAGGAAAATTTGGAACTGGCTTCACTTCAAGTTTGAGGAACTTTAAGTTCTTGTTTCATCAAAAGGAGTCCATCTGCCCTACAATCTCTGTGAATTAACTGTTTATTGCCCATAACCCACAAATTTGACCAGACATTGGTAGAGGTGCAAAAAAGAACCACAAGAATCACACCTTAAGAGGGCTCAGGGTTGATCTTTGTGCTTATGATCTGTCATGTCTTATTAAAAACAAAAAAACAAGGAAGACAGGTCTGATAGTCATCAGCCTTTATTGTCTTCATGTTTCTGCATAGTTAGTATTCAGCACCCTAATGATGGAGTCAGAAAATCACAAGTAATTACTCCTTGTGGAAATTCATTAAGCTTGGATAACTCAATTGCTTTCAGTCACATATTCTTGCCCTTATTTATCTCAACATGTGCTGTATTCTGTCTGCTGGACACCAGGCCTATGAGCCAAGGGATCAGCAGAGGGAATTGAGGTCTTTGAGATCTGAACACATGAGAGTTCAACATGGCAAACAACTCAAGGTACTCTAATTGCACTTAATGATATTGCATGTCTTCAGCTTAGTATTCAAAAGTATACAAAGGAAAACCAAAGAAAAAGAAAGAAAAACTGGGCTGCTGAGACTTTTTGTGTTGAATGAGGATGTTCAATTTTTTCAGATGCAAATAAACTGAGGAAACCTGGCAGGGGAGGGAATTAGTCTTTTCCTTTCCTGCTAATGTGGTTTACAGGTGTCTGCATCTTTTTTACTACTCCACTATCCAACTTGTTAACTTTAAGGATGTTCCCTTTGTACTTATAGCCTTTTAAAGAGTTGTAAAGATATTCATAAGGCCCTCTGAGTGTGTAAAACCATTCTTAAGCCATGGGGAAAGCCAGAAATGTTTCTACATTTTTTCCATACACCATTTTCTTTCTCACAGTCTTCCTTTTTGTCAATATATTACTGTGAGACAAGTCAGAACAATAGAATTCTGCCATTTACTTGCCTAGACAGTGACAACCATTAAGAGAATGATGTACGACATCTGAAAGAAGAAAAAAAAACCACAAAACCAAACCACTAAGAAAAGAAACAAAGAAAAAAACCACCACAAGTAAGTTGTACAGAAACATCTCAAAATTAAAGGGGCAGATCTGTTGGTGCTCAAGGTCTGAACAATTATGAGGGTTTTTTCCCCCCATGTTATTTAGAGTAAAATCTAAGCTTGCTTAAAATCTAAGCTTGCTTTTTCTTGTTTCTTTTTACACCACATTGTTATGCAATGCTAGTTAGAAGCTCAAAAAGTAAAATTATCAGTACTCTTATGTAGAGGCAATATCCAAACAATTCAAGGTGAGATCCAAAACAGCACTTAACCACCTTACCATACACTTATATCATAATTTAAACATATCCAGAAGGATGACCTAAAAAACTCCATCTATACACATGTCTGAGAGTCCATAGGCATCTAAGTTTCATAACTTGGTGTGTCTCTGCATACATCAAAATATGCAACCTTCTCAGCTGAACAAAAGGCATATCCTCCCCACTCAGTCCATCTGGGGTGCAAACCAGTGTGTCCTTGTGCTAAGTTTGCCCAGTGGCCTGGTGCAGTAGGTGTGCTCCGAGCTCACTTCATGCATGATGACAGCATCCACGGCAGCACATGGCATAGCTCCCACAGTCACTTTAATTCAAAAATAGGTCAGGAGAAGGCGTCAAGTACTTTCATAGCAATCCTGTTATGCAAGACGTGTTTAGTAATATCACCTCCTCCTCCTCCCTCTTCTGGCTGGCTATCTTCTGAAAAAGAAGCAGGAGAGAGTCGTCAGCTGACACTACATATGACTTACATATAGAAGGGCAGGCAAAGCATTTTGGTTGCAAATCCTAGTTCCAGAGAACCTAATTTAGACACGGAAAACTGCCTAAATTCAGAAGAAAGACAAAATTTTAGATGCTTCCTTCTCTGACATTTTCAAATGTGCAGATTAGACATCCAGCATCAAACATATGATTTATGTTTAAGGCTGTACTTTAGTTTAGGTGTCCCACGCTGTACCATTACTTTCACTCCTCAGATTCTCATCTAATTTTGAGACCCTGAGTCAGTGAGCAGTTCTCCAGCACATTTTTTTAGGATTTGGACCCTTAACCAGATTTTTTTTAAAGTTCAAGCCAAAGCTTATAAACCTTGCTCCTGGGGAAATATGTGTGCCCAGTGCCTTCCTCTTCTGGATACCTCAGTGAAGGAAGATAGATCCTAGTGTTGTCACATGGTCAGAAAACAATTTGAAAAATGAAGAAACTGAATGTCCACAACTATTTCAAAGGACTCCTGGTCAGTGCCAGAAATTAAGGGACATTGGAAACCTCAGAAACAGTTCTATTTAGCAAATTAAATGTAAATATAAAGGGTCAGTTCTATTTTGTTCTAAACTGTGTGAACACTCCCTTCCTCTATCGGCTTCGTCAGCAACAGAAAAGTCAAAACTGTAAAGATAGTTTCTTTTGTTCATTTCATTCACAAAGTTACAATGACCCTGACATCTCTGAGAGAGATTTCTCTTTCACAAAACTACCAGCAAATGAAGCAAGGATGCAGTGACAAGACGAACAAAGAATAGTCATATTTGTTTACATAGGCAGATCAGAAGGAAGTAGTCACATATAACAAGAAAAAATTAAATCCATAGTTAATATAATTTTCCTAATATTTTAGTCAATGCCTACTTTCTTGATGATCTCAGAGATCTCTTTCAACCAAGATGATTCTGTTATTTTCTCACTTCCTTATAACCCTACAGCCTTGTGCTCTTCTTGTAATTGCTATTATAGTCTAAGGTGAACAGTCACAGTCATGCAGATGTCCAAATCTACACTCTTTGGAATACTGTTTCTGAATTCAGGCAGTTACAACATTGTAAAAGTTTTGGAATGGGATGAATTAATTTAATTTCAACCATGAAATTTGTATTCTTCCATCTCTCTCTTTCAGCTTTGGCCTGCGAATTGTGTGTCAATAAGTACCTCAGCCAGCATAAGTGGGCTATGAAGACACAGGTTCTATTGTCTCTGCTAACTGTCCTGCACAGCTCCTTTTCCATTTCACCACTTTAAGTCCTTTTCATTATCTTCATAAATGAGATTTTGACATTTTCTGATTAAAAACTATTGATAAATATTGGTTCACAGCACCTATAGGTCAGTTTTGTTGCCTTGTGTTAAGGGTGCTGGAACAGACATGGGATAACTAGCCATATGGTCACTGAGTTAGAAATAAAAGCGAAGACAAAATTTCCTGCTATGATCATCAGGTTGTTTCTGTCCCTAAAAACATTGAACCTTGGATCCTTTCTTTTTAAGGTATTAATGTGGGCACATTCATATCATCTAAGTGCTGATAAACTAGGATAGGTATATTTTAATAACCTTCAATGTGGAAGGTATTTGTGTACCACTCTTACACACAGTTACTGTGTATGTTGGCAAAGCAAGATCCATTTCTGAGGAAGAGAACTATTTCCATCCTTAATAAGTCATTCCAAATTTCCTGTGATGTTATAAATAATTGAGTAAGCAGCCGGTTTTATTCTCCCTAATTTGATATGGCAGACTTGGAGAACAGAAAAGTTCAGTCTCAACATAAGCTCTAGAGTTGGACTTTGACCAAGATTTCCCCCTTCCCTCTCATAATGAGATAAAGTTTATCATAAAACATGCTTACCAAGGCAGCTAAGACAGGGCTCAGGCTTCACATCTATTTCCTAGGAGCCCCCTGCTCATAGTCAGTCCTGCATGCTGCATGCATGAGGTCACAGCCTGCTGGGTTTGCTTTGGGGAGCTGGCAGCTAGACTGACAGTCTTAGCTAATACACTTGTCATTTGGGAAAATAAAAAAGTGCTTGCAAAACACAGATTAAATTAGATTGTGCGTAATTGGAAAAGGAAATATAAAGTCACACTGTTTTATATGCATGTCTGGAAGGCAGTGAGGTGATGCCTTGAGTACCTGGGTTACTTGCAGAGGTCAACCACCCTCATGACAGGCTGAGATATTTCAAAACTTTGAGGAGATGCAACAATCTTCATAGAATTTTCAGGGACATGAGAATGTTGCAGAGCATATTTTTATGAGTCAAAAAAGGTCAGTTGAAAAGACACATTCCTTCATAATTATAAGAGCAACAAGAGGAACTTGTGATTATATTAGAACGTGAGAAGAGATTTTTTATGTCTGCCTTTGCAAATAATTCTTGGCAACATTTTGGGAAAGTCATTCAAGCTGTTTCTAATTGTCATTCAATTGTAAAAGAATCTAAATAAATAACTCTCTACCTATGTCTCCAAAAGTCAGGAAAATTAATGAGATAATGTTATTGAAATCACTTATAGGCACTCTATAATATTACTGCAGGCCAAAGTACTATATTGATGTTCATTACTTTCAAATATGAGGGAGAGGGAGTCTTTTTTGCTTTTCAAATGCTTCAGGTCATATTTACAGATCAGCTTAATTTCTAGAATGCAACCCAGATGTACTGTTAAGGATTTTAAAATAAAATTATAGCTTTAAGGTAAAACATGATAACAGAAAAATTAACTTGTTCTGATGAGTCATAACATAAAGTAATTTCCCTTTCAAAACAGAACTAAAACCTTACTTTGCTCCCTTAACCCAGATGGTATTCTTTCAGAAGAGGTAACATATCCAACTTGAATCTTTCATGCTTCCTAAAACACTCTGCGTTCTTAAAAAAGGTGCTACATGGGAATTAAGAATTTTTTTCTAAAGAGGCCTACTCTGAATTTTAAATCCTCTATTAGAAAATTAAGGAACTGTTAGCTGAATTATACTTCTCTATCATTTATTTGACTTCTTGAGAAAGAGTATCCAAGTACCTCTTCTGGTCTGCTTTCTCTTTCCTATATCTGTCTTTCTATTCATCACTCTCTCAAAGACTGAAAAGGTCTTCCTGAATAGTGATGTAATGTTCTCAGGTAGTATGGATGTTGGAAAGATGCACAGAGACTGAACAGTTTGTTTGGATAGTGAGGCAATGCTGTTACCCTGTTGCCAACTGAAGCAGAACGGTTTCTGCTTCTGCAGCAGTAGGTCTGAGCAACACAACCTGGCTGCTTTCTGGAGTTTATAGACCTGAATCTGATCTCAACAAAGGTTGCTTCACACCACTCAGGTGGTGGAAATGAGTCTTAAAATGAGTATAAATCATATTTATATATACTACAAGGCCTCTTTATATGGCTAAGTCAGTGGAAAGCTGCTTTGGTGTAAATACACTTTAGGCCCTCATACTTTTAATTTGGCATTAAAAAAAAGGAAAAATGAGAAAGAAAATCCTTTCAGTGTCCCAAGTTAAGGCTGGATAACAGCCATACTGTAACATAAACTAGAATTTCAGAGGTGTCTCAGGAAACAGGTCTCCAGCTTCCATTCACTTTTCAAGGGGGCTGAGTGACTCACTTCCTGAGACCTGTTTGAAACCCTATCCGGAATGATTATTCTGTCTATGTACAACTAGATTGTTTTGTAATGACTGACTAGAGTCTGACAGACTACCCACTACCACAAAGAGTCTACTTTGGGTCAAGCAATAGAGCTCTTTGTTATCAGCAGTTACCTAGGAGTACATGTGTTCAAGTTATAGCTAACAATGGTATTGTTTTTGTCTATGTCATCACTGTAGTGCTACCTCAGAGGAACTAATCAGGATAAGCTTTGGCCTGTGCTTGAACACGTACATGGCAGGTTCCCAAAAAAAACACCAGGTCTTAGTCATTCTGTAGGTCTCACTACTCTCTTTGAGCCAGCAGCGAACCATTGCCCCAGAATTTCAAAACCAGCCTGCAGCAGAATTACCCTGTGACCAACAAGTGTATGCAGGGTCGGGGGTTTTTGATCCACACCTACCACCGTTGTTTGTTTTCATGAAATGCCAGGGGCGCTCACAAAAGTTAGATACGATTCTGTTAAAGTACATACACATGCTTCCATTCTGAGTAAATAGGCTGAGAATTTAGGAGACAACTCAAAAAAGAAAGTCAAACCAAAGATTTAGTGTTGGAGTAGCTGGTGTGCTAGTTAAGAACCAAATGCAACATCAGCTAACCTAACTTCAGGAAGCTTTTTAGCTTCCCTCTGCTAGTTAGTGGAGAGAGACAGGTACTTGTAGAGGATGGTCCTTCTCTTCACTGACTTTATAGAAAAAGAAAGGATTACTCATCCCTGGAAGTTAAATTTTTCTGTCCACTGACAAAAAAGGTATCTTTAACAATGAATTTATGTTAAACAACTCCAGTCTCATTGGCCTTAGAGCTTTAATCCACTATCATCAAATTTATACATAAGCTTAACATACAATAAATTCATTGTTTACCAGCTAATATTATGTTGTGTACCTTTAGGAATCTAATTGATTCATGATATTGCAAACACATTGTGAAATTTATATATAGAGAGATACAGACACATACACACACATGCATATGCATATGTATTTTGTATTCAATCAATATCTGAAACTTTCACCAGTGTAAAAGAGGCAAAAGTCCCTTCTGTAAAGCAGAAAGCCAAAAGCATGAGGTGATTGATGATGATGGATTTTATTGATTTTATTAACAAATTAGTTCTCAAACAACTGTTCTTTGTTCTGTGGATGCAAAAATCTGAGTACTCTGAGCATCTAAGTGTTTTCTAACTTATCATGTGAGAAGTTAGGTCACCGAATGCACTGGATTTCTTTACTGCTCAGTAAGTCATATTAAAAAGTGTCTCTAGTCTTAGCCTCCACAGGACTTTTGCAATAATAAATGTTCATGTGGCCAGACTGATTTGAAACATCTAAACTGCAATTCATCCACTTGATTTTTAATCACTCTTTTGAAACCAGCCCATGATGATACTAAACTACAGACATTTTCTAGACTTACTGTATACCGTTTACTATCTACATCTTTATTAAGCTATCATGGTATTTATTTAGCTTTAATACAACCTTTGCAAATTACAAACCTCTAATATGTAAAAGATCAATACAGATATCCAAGAAAGATCTTTTGGACTGTAAGAAACAAATCTTCCTTCTTCCCTATAACCTCGTATGCATTCAGCTTCAGATGTAAGCTATCTGCTTAGGGTTTCTATACTGAGACAGGCTTCAGAAGAAGGTGACTAATTCCTCTTAGGTTAGTCAGGATGTTAAAAAGAGAGGAGAAAAAACTGAGAAGTTTCTGACTTGATTCAGTGATTATAAATGAAATTTTGGTAAATAGATTATACCTTTAGACCTCTAAATCTAAGAAAGATAACTCCCAGTACTAATGACTGCTAAGAACTCCGCAGTAAATATCAGTCAAATAAAGAATAAAGATTTTGTGCTTTAAAACTGAACACAAGACAAAAGCCTATAGCAGAAGCTGATTTTTCATATGTAGAATTATAGAATTGTAGAATTATAGAAACATAGAATAATTTGGGTTAGAAGGGGCCTTTAAAGGCCATGTAGTCCAACAGTCCTGCAATGAGCAGGGAGACGTTCAAACATATCAGGCTGCTCAGAGCCCTGTCCAACTCTTTGATCTCTCTCTCTCTCTTCCGCCTACCCCCCAAAACTTGTAAAATATATGCAGGATTACAGAATCTGCACCAGGGGATATTCCTTCTGCTCATATTGAAGATATAATAGTAAGATAGTTTGCTCTCCATTTTTTCTGTGTGGATGTTTTTCAAATTAAACAAACATTTTAGGGCAAGCAGTGGTTTTCTGGATATTCCCAATCTAAAGGATTTTAATATTTCCAAATGTTTTCTTTTTAATGACTCTAGAAAATATATTGAGAAAAATTAAGGTTAAAATGCAAAATCTTGGGTTAAATGTCAAATCAATCTTTCAGACAGTAATAAGTGATTGAAATGTTAAGATTTTTGTTGTCAATATATTTCTATATCAAAAGAAGTGTCCCAATAGAAAACCTTATTAGTTTGAGATTAAGTGATCATCTCACTCTTCATATTGTTCAAATGTACTACTGGCTTCTCTAAGCACAAATCTTGGTTGTATTTTGGTGGCCATAAACTACCAGAGCATTGACAATGCTCTATAAAAGGAATCTAACCTATTATTTCTACCCTCCACCACTTTGCCAGTAATAGGCAGGAGCAAATTTTACAACTAGAAACAGGACTCCATCTGAAACAGGAACTAGCATGTATCTCAGTGGTTTTTGATCTGCCAGACGAGTAGTCTGAACTCCTGATTTGTACCAGGAGACACAAATAAAATCCAAAAATAAAATCTATGGATGAATTGCATGACTGCTCTGGCAAAGTTCTGCTCTGTAAGACTCTGTGTTCTTCTTGTTATATTTAGTTTTTTAAAGATTTCCCACCATTAAAAAACAACTAAAAGCCAAACAAATAAATAAATAAACTAATCTATTTTAAAGAATGAACCTAATTACAATACTTGGAGCGGGAACCATAACTACAGTTTTTCAAAGTTAGAGGCCTTGGTCTGTGATTTGAGATCAAGTTCCAGCTCTGTTAAGAACACAAACCAGAAGACACTTTTAAAAGTCCCCAGACATAATGTAGACAGTACAACACTCTTAACCAAGAGCCAGGCACGTGGCTCCAGCCGGCGGGTCTAATGAACAAGATTAGTACCTGTTTTATGAATTAAAATTTGAAGTAAAAAAATAGTGTTTCATTTTCTCAGTAACCTCAGTCTAATTATTAACAGCAGGTTCAGCTGGCAAATCTCAGTATTTTTCCTCCTTTTATTTCTAACTTAAAGACTCCAGCCTTTTATTTATTTTCCTTTTCCTCTAATGCTCTTGTAGTTCCATGCCAGCTAGTTCTACTACTTTCTTTTTTCCCCTGTTTTATAAGGTTTCATTTTCCAGTAAAAGAAATATATAATGTATGAATTTCTGTAAAAGCTCACACTTCTGCATTTGTTTCTCCCCATTGTTAGCAATCCAAAGTAGCCACATGTTCACAGCATGTTCTGTCTGGCAAGAACACCCGTTGCTTAATTTCCTACCACCACATTCACAATCCTGGCAGGCTCTGGCCAGTCAGATTCATTTGTTTTCCTTAATTGCCTGATGGCATTTTCAGAAATCCTTTTCATTGAGAAATGAGTAATCATAGGAGACTTCTCCAGACATAAGAAAGACTGATAGTCAGCAGGCTGGAGGAGGTCAAAGAGTACTGTTTGCAAGACTGTAATTAACTGTTGTTTTTTTTTTCCCATGAATTCTCAAAGACACTTGCTTTCCAAAGTGAGATCTGCAGCTCAAAAGACATGCAACTGTCAGTAATTTCAGGGATCACTGACTGAATAAGTCTACATATTTGTTATTTGGAAGTTATGATTGCTAAGGGATGGGAAATAGACCAATGTGTCAGAATTCAGTATTCCAATAATGCAATAAAGCATTACCTACTAAAAATTTATTGCAGAAAAAGTCTCCAGGGAAAAGGATTTCAGAGAACCATAGAATTGTTCATGCTGGAAAAGAGCTCACATCCCACTGTTCACCTATCAGTGCCAAGTCCTTATATCC
>JAJPCS010000101.1:56494-75545 GCA_021164005.1 Willisornis vidua nigrigula
TACTGAGGAGGCCATGGATCAAACCCATCACAGCAAGAGATGCCACCCAGCAAAGCCACCCTGCTGTCCCCAGGGTGCCATCACTGAGCCTTGTGGCACCCACAGCACTGTGTTGATTGGCCACTCAACCCCTTTTTCCTTGGCAAGGGTTTTCCTTGGAAAACCATCTGGCCAAGGCGTGAGCGGGCACTGTTCCACCACAGCAGATGGTGGGAGCACAGGCAGCCAGGAAAGCACATCCCAGCACGCCAAAGGCACAAAAGGAGCATCCAGAGGGGTCTTCTATCTCCTCTGTAGCCATGAGAGGCAGCAGCTCAGAGGGCAGAGGGAAATGTCCTTATGGCTCCGCTGTGGAAGGACAGATCCAGGCATGGAGCTGGTGGTGGGAAGTGGTTCCAGTCATGAGAACCCCCCAGCTCAGCACTGCTCTGCCTGGCTGTGTGTCAAAGCCATCCCACCCCACACAACCTACAACAGGTCTTAGGAAGGCTCTTCCAGGTGCCCTGGAAATCCGAGTGGCACTTGGAAGGGAAGCGTCTTCAGTTCATTCCAGCTTGTTTCCTTGACTCCTTCCACCATAAATGCAAAAATCCAGGTTCTTTCCAGGCTTTCCTCCTCTTGCCCCGAAGCAAAGGGCTAAATTAAGCTGGATGAATCATGTGGAGGAGTTTCTCTGCTGACCTTATCAGGGTTCCCAACAGTGAGACCGAGAGGAGAGTCCTTCTGGGAATGCCCCAGTGAGACATCCCCCAGGGGACCAGCCTGGTGGGAAGCCTGGCTCCAGTGCTCTCCATCCCCAAGGAGCACTACCAGGGTGACAAATCATCCCCTCCTGGCCACAGGGTCAATCCCTGGGGTCCACACAGAGTACAAGGTTCATCCTAGCCAGGAGGAGGGTGGGAAGTGGGATGAGGACAGGGATCGATAGGACAGTCGTCTCTCTGCACATCAGCAGCTTCTTGGAGTGTATTTAATCCACTAAAACACATTCCCCCAATTTTCTATTTATGGCAAATGAATGTCTAATCCTTGAGCTTTGTGCTGAGCTGGCAGGTCTGCGGATGCTGCTCCTGCTTCAGCAGGGAGAGGACGAGCTCCTGGGAGCCACATCCCACAGCAGAGCCCAGTGGAGACACCCCTGAGGCCCTGCCAGGGACAAACTGTGACCTTTCAATCCTACTTACCTTGAACAGCAGGAAAGCAACGCCTTGTCACAGCTAAAAGTGCCTTGGCTTCTCTTTTTGGAGCTCTCAGGGGCTGTTTCCTCCTTGTTACATCTCCCACCACAGCCATGGTGCCCCCATCTTGCCTGGAAAGAAGTTGAGGTAAATCCATGAGTTATTTTCCTCTACAGCATCATCATTAAGGCTGAACTAGGACATGGAGGGACCTCAAGTGAGCACTCACTGGGATTTAACTGGTGTTATTGGTGTGTTCCTGCATAAGTCCTGTGGGTGTTTGGGGTACCCACGTGCCAACCAGTGCAACTTTCCAATGCTAAAGCAGCCAAATGGCAAAGGCAGCTGAAAATCTGAGTCCCCACAGGCAGAGGGAGGGCCCCAGGCCAAGGCTGAGCTCACCACAACCTCCCCAAGAGAATCAGCAGTTCCTGTGCTGCCCCACATCCATCCCAGGCTCCCTCCAGTGCTGGCTGAACATCAGCAGCACCCAGGAGCACCTTGGGGCCTCAAAGTAGAGGAACAAGTACCACCTGCCCTCGGGCTGGGCTTCTGTTGTGTTCCAAGCAGTATTTCCACC
This sequence comes from Willisornis vidua nigrigula, assembly GCA_021164005.1. Lineage (NCBI taxonomy): Eukaryota > Metazoa > Chordata > Aves > Passeriformes > Thamnophilidae > Willisornis > Willisornis vidua. The sequence continues at coordinate 58,253 of JAJPCS010000101.1, forward strand.
TGGACAGCACATGAATCCTGCTCACCTTCCAGCTCCTCCCTGCTCAGAGCTGCTGCAGGCAGCAGGAATGCCAGGATCTCTCTTCTCCAAAGAGCCTGCAACAATGGAGCAGCTGCTGCTCCAGGGTCAGTCCCAGGTGTCTGAAGCCTGAGCATCCTCAGGGTGATGGTGGAGGTCACTTAATGCTCCCTGCTGGCCCCCAGCCAGCACAGGGAGGGAGACCAGAGGAGGATTTGTGCTGCAGAGCTGTGCCAGGGAGCTCTTCAATGCACTTTCTCTCTGTCCTTTTGCCTCCTGTGTGGTCCAAACCCCTCCAGGGTGGCACACCAAGTGTCCTCACCCAGGGACCTCCCATCTCTCCCCACCCTGGGAAGGCTCCTTCTCACATGAATGTCCAAATGATCCACGTCTGCTGCACTCGCTGCAGGTGGAATGGGAATGCTGGGTGGGGTGAAAGGTGCTAATGGAGAGAGGTTGTTCAGGACCTTTTGCAGCACAGGGAGACTTCAAGAAGCTGAAGAGTAACTAAAATGCCACTGGGGGCTGAGCAGACAAGGTCCTTGCCCTTCAACCAGTCAAACTGCAGCAAGAGCTTCTGTGTAAGACCATTGCCTGTTCTCCTCTGCTTGAGTCGCTGCAGACAGACCAGACATCTGAGTCTCCTCTTTCCTAAAGCACTTTAGAGCTCCTAATGAAAAGCACTGTGTGAGAGCCATGGAACAACAGCTCCAGAATAATAATAGTTACTCCCTGGGCCTGCTTCTTGCCAGCCTAACTGGATGCCACAACCCTTTTTTTTTCTATGTCTGTCTTTGTGAAATCATGTCCTGTTATACCAAATGCTCTGTTGGTGTTGGGGTTTTTTCATCCTTAAGAGTTTCAGGGCATTACAGTAACTCAAACCCTTTCAAAACATTTGTGAATAAAGTGCTTTGGGCTGCCTGGCTGGGAGGTGTTATACAAGTGCAGAGCATCCTTCTTTCTGATTTGATGGAGGTCCTTCAGGGTTAAATCCTCCTTCTGCCTTCTAAAGAGTGGAAATAACCAGCATGTGAATGTTCAAGAGCGTGGATCAGACTAGTTTGGAAGTGGAAGAACTTGCAGCCATCTGTGCAGTTGCTGGAGGGAGGCCAACAGCCAAGGGGAGCCTCATCCCTCCATCCCTTGGATGTGCCAGTCTCTCCACGGAGCACACTGAGCCCAGGTGACCCCAGCAGACCAAACTGCTTGGTTTTAGACATCTGAAGCTGCAAAAACAACTTCCAGGTCTCTCCTTTCCCCTGGGCCTGCCCAGCCCTCCCACAAGGATAAAATCGAGGTTTGGAGCAAAGTGGGACTGGTGGTGGGCGGAGAGTTGCTGAAGCAAATTGGGAAGGAAAGAGCCATGATCCATCTTCGCTCCACCCTTTCCATCCTCCCAGCCTGATTTTGAGCTCCACAGGACTGGTCCCAGGATGTGGGACCAGCTTCCCTCACCTTCCTCTACAGCTGCCAGAGCAGAGTGAGGCCCCTTCCAGATGGGATCCAGCTGCTTGCAAACCTTTCCTTGGCGATGAGAGGGCTTTGGTCTAGAAACAGCTGCCCAGAGACCAGTGAACACCTTTGTTTCTTGGGACATGAGTCAGAGATTGGTGGGACCTCACCCTGGCCATGCAAGCTCATGGAATCACAGAATGGTTCGGGTTGGAAGGAACTTTAAATATCCTCTTGTTCCAAATCCCCCCTTGCCACAAGATCACAGAATCACAGAATGGGTTGGGTTGGAAAATACCCCCGAGATCATCAAGTCCAACCCTTGGGCCAACTCCACTCCCTTTACCAGATCATGGCACTCAGTGCCACGGCCAAGCTCAGTTGAAAAACCTCCAGGGATGGGGAATCCACCCCCTCTCTGGGCAGCCCATTCCAATCCCTGAGCACTCTCTCTGCAAAGAAGTTTTTCCTGATCTCCAAGTTCATTTTCCCCTGGCAGAGCTTGAGCCCATCGTGCCCCCTTGTCCTATTGCTGAGTGCCTGAGAGAAGAGACCAACCCCCAGCTGGCCAGAACTTCCCTTCAGGCAGTTCCAGACAGTGCTGAGGTCACCTCTGAGCCTCCTCTTCTCCAGGCTGAACACCCCCAGCTCCCTCAGCCTCTCCCCACAGGACTCTGATGTCCTGCTCAGGGAAGACTTGGGAGTTTAGCTGATCCATCCAATGAATCCCTTGGTAAACTCAGACAATACGGGGCGGGATCTGCTGTTACCTCCTTCCACAACTCAGAAATTTTATTATCCCCGGAGCCAAAGCTGGTAAAGCTGTGAGATAAAAATGCTATTTCTGCCCAGGATTTCTGCAGCTGCCTCCAAGCATTTGCAGCCACTTTCTAGTTATTTAAGCTCAGCTATGAAGAGCTGTGCTCCTTCAGCAGAGATTTGCCTTTAATTAGCCAAGGATAAAAGGACAGTGGAAGACACCCCCTCTCCTAAGCGGAAAAGGCTCCGCTCTCAAACGCTGCGCCGGCGGCGTCGCTGCCCAGGCAGGGAGCAGGTGCCTGGCAGAAGGGATTTGTTCTGCTTCCCTTCTCCGCCCCAAACCTTCACCTCTTGCTGGGTAAAAAAAAAAATAAATAAACCCACCCCTGGGGCCTCATCCTGCCCGGTGCTTGTGGATCTGAGGGGAGGGAGATGTGGAGGGAGGTCACAGATGCGGAGGCAGCTGGTGGGTTGTGCCAAGCTGGTCTCCATGTGGATGTGAAGAGCAGGATGACCTTGGAATCTCCAGCTCCCCAAAGCCCATCGCTGCTCTTGCTGGGAGTAGTTTCAAAGGCTTTAAAGAAGCAGCAAAACAAACTCAGAGCTGTCAGAGGCCCTGGGGTTTCTCTGCCAACCCGAGGCTGCAGTTCCCATCCCTTTGGGTGCCTGTGAACTCCTCTAAACCAACAACTTCCCAGAGACTCCTCTGAGGAGCATCGTGGAATTCTGGCATAGATCGATGCCCCAGCTCCTATGCCCACCCAGAGTGGTGAGTGAGCTTTGCCCCAACCATCACAAAGCAGAGAGGGCAGAAGGGGGGGTGAGCAAACCTTCTGCTGAGCCTTTGGGAAACTGGAGTCAGATTCTTCCACTTTTTTTTAGTATAAAAAGTTGAGGCAGTTTTACCATGGCACAGAGAGGCACAAAGAACTGAGAAGTCCAAGTATCTCTGGGATGAGGAAGGTGTCTTCCCTGGGAAATCCTGGTAGCATTGGAGATGGGAGACTAAATATTGGAGTCTATCTAAACATTTGGGAAGAGCTGACTTTAGTCCTTGGATCTTATTTGTCTGCCCTAAAGCTTCGTAGATGTGGGTCCTCAGCAGACCCAGTTATGACTCTGTAAAATTCAGATTTTAATACACACAAATTCACTTTTCTTTGCTTAAACCCCCCTTTCTCCCACCTTGGACACTGTTCCAGGGTGCAGAGGAGAGCTCTGCTGCCAGGAATAGGTTTTTCAACACCCAAAACAAATGCAAAGGAGAGAGAAGAAGAAGCAAGGAGGAAGTGGGAAGGAAAAAGAGAGACCTGGCCTGATTTACAGAGAGAGCTGTGGGATAAATGTGCATCTTGGAGCTGTGCAAGCTACAAACCTTTGCCTAGAGGTTACCTAAAGATAGACTGTGGGGGCCCTGCTTCACACGCCCACCCTTGCAGATTCTGTGTTCCCAGCTGCCGAGTTGAGGCTCTGTGGAATCACCCGCACTGCAGCAGGGAGGGTTCAGCTCAGCACCAGCTCCAACCTGGCTCCCACCACTCCGAGCACACACAGAGCATCACCAGGAGAGCAGCAGCATCTCAAGTGTGGGATCATTTTCCCTTTCCCATTTTCAGCATCTCACTTAATGGCCTCCCCACAGCTCCAGTCTGGGAGGTGCTTTCAGGATCCAAGTACCCACTTTGGCAAATGGAAGTGGATTCACTCGCAGCTGAAAACTCCTGCTGGTCCCTGGGGAACATGCGATGGGGTGTGATGGGGTTTGAGCATCCTGAGCTTTCCAGGAGAAGTAACACAGGTAGTGCTTCCTTGGCACTTGAATCCTTGCCTTCCTCGATGGAAACAAGCAGGATTCGGAGGGATTCAGCCCCTCAGCAGGGAGAGGAGCTTCTGCAAACGTGTGCACTGTGGTCTTCCCATGATGGGGAGCATCACTGTGCGACCTTGGAGGGCTCTGACTTACGAGCTCTGGAGTGGATCCATGAGGAATGTCATGGGGTTTTGCTTGGCAGAGGTGACACTCAGCAAATAGAGTGGTGGAAAGTAGGTCAGTTAGCACAGGCAGAACCAGCCAGGCTGCACTCAGTGGGATCAGCTGCTCTCCACAGTCGGGATCACAGGCTGGGAACCTCCAATGTGGTGGCAAAAGGGCTGTCCAGGCATGTGGAGATCTCCCGTAGGATGGGGTGATTCTTCCATGCCTCTTTGGAGGGTGCAAAGCACAAGCAGCTCGGCTGGAGGAGGAGGCAACACCCCTGATGGCATCTCCTGCATCCTCGGAGTGTGGCTGGGATGGCACCACACGCCAACATTCAGGCAATTTAAAATAATTACCGTGTCTGCCTCGCAGCCTCCTCCTGCCACGGCTCGGGCTGCTCTGCACTCCTTGTGCCATTTGGTGTTTAGGTATTTAAGTGCCCACAACCAACAGGACACCGATAAGGCAAGGGTTTGGCATCTGCTGGAGCTGGCTGGATCATCTCCTGGGCTTGGAAATGGATCTGAGGAGCATAAACTGGGCCAGTTTGGGGGTCACTTCCACTCAGCATTATGGCAAACACTGACATTCTGCTCAAGGTACAATTGCTCATAAATATTTCTTTTTTGGTGCACTCAGATGGTTTTCCACATTTAAATGTTCATAATTGGCTGCTCCTCTTCACCCAACAACATCCCACCACAGGTTCAGCCACCCATTTATGCATTTTCACTCTCCTAATATTACAACTTGCAGTTTGCTGGGACCTTGGAGGCAGCTCAGGAAGCTGTTAAAGATGGGGAAACTGAGGCACAGATTGGGAGGTGACATCCCTGGGTCAGACTGTGGCCACATTGACACAAGTGATACTTGAACCTAAAACTCTGAGCCCACACCAGGGGCTCCTCCATGACCAGTATGAGGGGATTTGGAGGGGTTGAGAAGTAGGTGTAGCACTAACCCTTGGTTTCCCAGGTGGTGCCACCTCCCAGAGCTGAGCAGGACCTGCCCATCCATGGCAGAAGGAGAATCTCTTTGTTCTCCTCGTGTTTCCTCTCCATCCCATTGACACAGACCAGGGGGGTTATCTTGGCTCTGCCCTGTGAGAAGAGAAGCCCAGAGCAGCCTCATTGCCTGTCAAAGCCATCAGGCAAATGGGCAAGCCCCAAAACACAAATACCAAGGGCCCCTAATGCCTCCCCTGCCCTTTGCTGCCCCAAGACACTCATGGGAGAGGAGACAAAACATCAAAAGAAAATATTATTAGAGCTGTTCCCTGGGGATGGAAAACCAAACCATTCTTTTGCCAGATTTGGGGCCATCCCGGGGAGTCCAGCCCCATTGCCTGCTGGAGATCCCACTGGGAGACATCACCAGGGATACAAGGTTTGTAACTCCACATTGGATGTGCTACCTGCACCCTCCCTGCCTTCCAAGAGGGATCCCTTCCAGGAGGAATCACTAACTTTAAAAAAAAAACCCAACAAAACCATTGGGTGCTCATGAAGTTTCCAAGAGCAGGTTTATCCCCCAGCACCCTGTTACCTGCATGGACATGGCTGATACTCAGTTTGGAGGAGTGGAGAATGATGGGGAACATGGGCTTGGCACCAGTTCCAGCCCTTTTTCTTGGAGCTGGAAGCTTTTATGGAGCAAATCCCACAGGAATGCTGTACACACCTTGCAGCATGTCCTTCAGTCCTGGTGTCCATCACCAAGATCCATCAGCTCCTCCCAGAGCATCTCCCCCTCCACCAGGCCCTGCAAACTGGCTGATGGTGGAGCACAAACTGATTTTTTCCATGGCTCAGACTGATTCTTCCTGTTCTGGCAGAAGGTTTAGTTGTAGAGAAAAACCACACCAAAAATACAACCACTTGTCTTTTCCTCTCCCACCCTCCCCAGAACTGATATCAAAACAACTCCTCAATAATATACATATTTATTTTCTCTTAATTAGTGCCGATATTTACAAAAATCGTGAGACTCTGTGAAGAATAAATTATATACACTCATGATAAACCAGACAGCAAATGCTCATTTGGGATATGTATGTACACAGACCTATATACCTATATACAATGGGCAGACTTATTGACTTGGGGGTCCCCCCAGCCCCTTTCCACCCGACCCCTCAGACCCCCCACACCGTCAATAAGAGCAGGAACGTCTATAAACACTGTGCAATTCAAGTACAGCTGGTGTCTAAAGTTTTGTCTAGCAAATGGATGGTTAAATGACTTGAAATTCCCACGAGTCCTCCTTTAACAGTTTACAGGCCTCTCTCCACTCCTGGTCCCATTTCTCCCGTAACCATGGAAACAAAAGGTTCAGCTCCAGCATCCTTAGGATGAGTCCTTGGGTTTCCTCTTCCTATCGATTTGCTCAAATTAGGCACCACATGCAGAGTTGATCCAATACCCATTTTCTCCCCTTGCTCTTTGGGGGTGACATTGGAGGACAAGAGCACGGTCTCAAGCAATGAGGGAGCAAGTGCAAACAGATAATTACAGGCTTATAGGCAGCAGAAAAGATTAAAAATTAATAGTAATTAATAAAAACCCCAAACCCCAAAAGACCAACCCCAAGCTCAGGACAGCCAGGCAGAACTAGGGAGGGGACATTGTCCCCTAAGGGTCCATTCCTGGACCTTGTGTGGTTACACGATGTGGCTCCTACAAATCAAACCATCCCCACTCTGGAGATAAAACCTGGATAAGGAATTCCTCTCTCATCGTGCACAACTGAGCTGGGGGATGTTGTGTCTGGGTGTAGATTAGTTCTGTACTCCCAGGGATGATTCCTGTCACTGGAGGCCCATCCCTCTACCCCAAGGAGGGGATGCAGCAGGATCAGAGAAGCCAGGTATGAACAGGGGGGTGAAATCTGAGCAGCCAAATGCAGCAGCATCACAGGTAGACCAAGGCCATGGGGTGCTGCTCACTGAGGGCTGGGGAAGGGCAGGGCTCTGGACAGAAACTGGACTTGGGGGGGGTATCCTTGTTCCTTTCAGGGCTCCTGGTAGGGGCAGCAGCTGGTCCCAGACAGGAGGGAGCCACAGCCTTGTTTTGGGTGCAGAACAAAATGGTTTGGGGCTGATTCCTTTCCTCAGTCCCTTTTACCCTGGCAGCACACAGACCATCTTCCATAGATGACTACCATGGATAACCACCATGGATAACAATTATGGATACCCATCATGGATAATTAACCCTATGGATGGAGACAGAGAATAAGCTCTCACAGTAGAGACCTTGAGAGATATTTCAAGGCCAGGTTGGACAGAGCTTGGAGCAACCTGGTCTAGTGGAAGGTGTCTCTGCCCATGGCAGGGAGTGGAACAAGGTGATCTTTAAGGTCCCTTCCAACCCAAACCATTCCATGATTCCATGATAAACCCACCCTGGCTTCAAACAGCTGTCACACTGGGGCCAAAAGATGCCATAGTTCAAGGGACTTAAAATCTGGCCATTACAAAAAATAACCTCAAAGCCCTGCCTGGTCCAGCACAGCATTTGCATCACCACCAAATCCCTTCAACTTAGTCTTGGCTTTCCCTGCACAGTCACAGAAACGGTTGGGATGGACCCAAAACGGGGATTTGGGATTGGGAGGAAAGACAATGCAAAGCTGCTGGTTTGCAGAGGGCTGCAAGGAGCTGAATGCCACCAGCCCCTCGGGATGCTCCTATTTCCAAAGTCAGATCCAGCCCTCCTTCCCTGCCACCCATCCTCAAGTGTTTTCCAAGCTCTGGAAAAGCTACAAGACCTTGTCAGCGATTTCAAGGGCTGACCCGGGAATTATCTGATAACAAAGCAAGGCCCTTCCTGAAATGCCTCCTCCTCCCCTGTCTTTTTCTCTCCTTCTGTGTATTTATGCACAAATATGCCCATATTTATACACCCACGTGCCAATCTAGAGCTCCTTTTCTTCTCATGGCTCACTATTCAGATCTGGAGGACTTTGACACCAAATTTCTTGGCAGAGATTAATTTTCCCAATAAATCAGTGCCCCACAGAGATCATTCTTTCCTAATCCCTTGGTAGCATCCAGCTGCTATTTGAGCCTCACCCTGTTGCCCTTAGCAGAGATTTTGGAAGGCTTGATGGGTTGCTTGAAGGTTTGGGTGTGAGGTTGGGAGTAGAAGACAACCTGCCTTTAATCCCAGATTTCCATTTCTCTAAAACCATGGCACAAAGGATAAAACCCACAGGCCAGAGAGCTCCAGTCCTCCATCCCAATCCTGAAGAGGGCAAGTTTCTCCTCAGGAGGAGGAAAGGAACCAGAGCACCTCCAATAAGTGGCCTCATGAGACATTGATGGTGGGACTCCACACTTGCCTGGTCCCTAATTTAACATCCTCACTCTGAGCCATTTTGCAGCTCTTTTTCCCACCCCTTCAGAGCCAAGAGGAGGTTGGGATGCTCAGCATCTCCACAGAAACAGGCCCAGAGCCTCTTAAACCAAATTCCTTAAGAAAAAAAAAGAAAAAGAAAAAGAAAAAAAATATAACAGTCTCCCGAAAAACTGGTTCAAGATCACATCAGTGAGTCAGAAGCACAGCTAGAAATAGCACTAGAGCTCCGACCTGCAGGCACAAATCTCATTAAAAGCTATAGGGGAACCATTTCTCTGTGCAAGAGAGAGAGATCTGGACCCTTCTGCTTCGTGCAGACGGAGGGATCCCTTCCAGCCATGGCCCCCACCGACCTTTGCCACCCTGAACAAACATCTGAGCACCGATCTGGGCATTTTCCCTGTTTTCCAAACAAGGGCAGCACAGGGCCAGTCTCCCACCAGGACTTGTCTTGCCCAGGAACATCTGCCAGGGTCAGTGTGGGAGGTGCAGGATCTGTCCTACGGAAGGGACTGGCCGTGGTGGCCCTGCCACGAGGACAGATGTCACCTCACATTGGTGACAACTGGAGAGTGGCCTCTTGCTCTTCGTCCCCATTTATCTCTGCAATGCATCTCTGGGGTTTCCAAAGGCAGCTGGGACCCCTCAGCCTGGTGAGAGGGTTTGGATGTGCCTGATCCTACTTATAGATCTGCTCTCCCCTCCTACCTGGCCTTGGAAAGCCACAGGAAAACTGTTCCCCAAACACCCCCTCCCCAGAGGAAAACACCACCTTCCTCCTCACCAAGCCACAACAGCACCCGAGGCTTTGGCCCATCATCCCAAACCATCCCAAGTCCACAGGCACGAAAAAACTGGGAGCTTCACAAAGTCTCACCAAGTGCCAGAATCCTCCCAAAAAACCAGCAGCAACCTTGATCAGGAATTGGATCACCCAGAGTAGGAGCAGTAAGAGGTGGGCAAGCACTATCCCAGTACATCCCTGTGCAAGGTCAGATCCCCACAGACCCGCCACAAGTCAGAGCAAAGGAACTTGGCCAACTGCTCTGGGAATTGTGCCCAAGATGGCAACTCCTGCCAGCCCTGCCTCATCCAACAGGATGAGCTTCAGGGGTCAAAATTTATTGCTTTTGCTTGTGTTGATTTTTTTATGTGTGTGGGGGGGGTTTCAGGGGTTTCCATTCCTGAGCTGCCCCAGGAAAGTGGGAGCAGAGGGCTCCCAATATAATGAGATTAGAGATTAGGTTCTGAGGACCCCTGAGCCCCAACCTGTGGATCCTGCTGGTCCTCTGCCCCAAGCAGAAGGCAGGACTTTCATGCACCAGCCGTGGTATTAATTATAGCCAGGCCAGAATCCGTCAATGAATCAAATAAAACTGAGGAGTGAATCCACCTGGGTGAGTGAAGCCACCTCAGCACCAGGTGGATCCGGCCCTGGAGCAGCATTTGGAGCTATTGCTGTAGCACCGGTTGGTTTATGGTTCTTGAGTAGGATTTTCCTCTCTGAGCTCAGGAAGGGTCTCTGACCTCCTCCATGTGCCCTGCTGGGGGACTCCCTCCTTGTGGCCACACTTCATGCAGTGGCACAGCACTGATCATGCCCCAATTCTGACCAAATTCACCCCAAATGAACCTTGTTCCACAGCCCAGGGAGGCTTTGATCAACCATCACCTTGGCAGGTGTTTGCATTCCTGTCCCCCTGACCTGGCAGAGGAACAGGGCACATGTCCCTGGGGATTGTCAGCAATGGGAGAAACACAGGGAAACCCAGATGGGGCTGGGAAAGCAGATGAGATCCCCCTGAATGAAAAGCTCCCATCCCCAAATACCATCAGGGATGAAGAGCAGAGACAACCTCGGGCTCTCTGAACCCTGGATTACTACTCTGAAAACCCTGGAAGAAGGCAAAGCAAAGGCCCAGAGGCACCAGCTCGGACCCAGCCCTCCCTCAGCACATGCTCTCTTCATCATAAAGGAATAAACCCCCAGCCCTGGGGTTCTACATGATTGAAAAGGAGTTTTCCAGCACAAAACACCCAATGGGCTCCACAGGGCAGGTTATCCTGCCCCAGCCCATGTGCCACCATCCCAGCACTCCTAAACTGGGAAGTCCCCAATGTCCCAAGAACTCTGTTTCCTGAGGATTTGGCCTTGTAGTCGCTCTCTAAATATCTACATACACACACACACAGAAGAATTGCACGGGAACAGCTGAAAACTGCTGAACAAACAAGCCAGAAGAGCCAGAACCTGCAATTCCATCTGCTCCTCGTGCCCTCTCTGATCTGCTGGGGTTTCTGCTCCTGACACCAAGACTGATGACTAATTACTAGCCCCATAATGAGCGCAGGTGTTTAACTTTCAGCTCACCTTCCCTCTCTTAGTCGGCTCTTGTGTCTCGATGCTCGGACACTCAGGCTTTGCCTTGTTATCTCTCCAACTGTTGTCAGCACTTGCCTTCCCCATCCTATTTTTGACTAGAATTGAGATTTTTGAACTTCCATGAATCTCCTTCAAGCCACAGGAGAATCTATAAACACTATAAACATGAATATTGTATAGTCTACTAAGAAAATATATATTTGTGTGTGTATTAAATATTCAGATTCATGCAACAAATATCCATGCAGCTGTACTGTATTACTGGTTAGATTTCACTGCAGTATAAATATATTATAGGCCACAGCATAGTTGCTCCTGTTTTATATATAGATATAAAAAAAGATGCTTTTCCAACTCATTTTCAATGTGTCAGTGGAGGTGTCTTTGGTGAGCCTGGAAATATTGGGATGGAAGCGTCATCTAAAGAAATACATAAAATCCAAGTGCTTGATTTATTTACTCGGCCCTCCTGATGCCTGGCATAGAAAATTTAAGACTTAATAAATAATGTGCTGTCACACTAATTACCCCTCCCCTGGGCCTCACACAGGCACACTGCAGTGGCTGAAACTATTGCAGCATGCAGCATTTTCAGTTATGAAACATGAGCTTGGGCGACGCGTCCGGGCTTGGCACTCCCAGGGTGGAAACCGGAGCCTTCCAGCAACTCGGACACTCGCCCGCATCGTCCCTTCATTAAGTTCTGCCTGACCTCTCCCAGCCATTCCCTGGAAGCTGGTTGTCACCCAGGACAGGGACTTGGCACAGCCTGGAGCTGCCCATCACATCCCCATCCAACTGCTCCAAGTCCCCTCTGTGCCTTTGGAAACCCACCGGGATGGGAGAAGGGCAATAAAATGGTTTGGGTTTGTTGGTTTGGGGATTTTTTTTTTTTTGCATGGATGCTTATTCAGTGTGGAAATCAAAGGTTAAAAGTCACTTACACAACTATTGTTTCCCATGCAGAACCAAATATACACCGTAGAAAATACTGTGTTAACTACAATGCAGAGCAGAGCTCAATATCTGCAGTTGTTCCACTTGAGCTTTAAATACATGACTAGATTTTAGCAACTAGACATCAGTGAGCATTTTGGTGATATTCACATAGTTTGTGTTAGCAAGGGTGCAATTGGCTGTCTTCAAGTTCTCCTCCCTAAAATCCTCATTGCTATTGTTTACACCTTCCTGAATCTCCATATAATCAGACTTACTAATAGTAGAGGCACTTCTGCTTTTCTTTAGGTCAGGGGAAGAGGGGATCTTTGGGCAGCTGGTTACTTGCAGATACTGAGCCTGCTCCTCTCCCTCTGTCTCCCGGTGGTAGAAGTAGTTGAAGTTGGACACTATGACGGGCACTGGTAAGGCAATCGTTAATACGCCAGCGATGGCACACAAGGAGCCCACTATTTTCCCCCCGATGGTCGTGGGGACCATGTCACCGTAGCCAACAGTCGTCATGGAAACCACAGCCCACCAGAAGGCATCGGGGATGCTCGGGAACTGGGACTCGCTCTCGTCAGCCTCGGCGAAGTAAACGGCGCTGGAGAAGAGGATGACGCCGATGAAGAGGAAAAATATCAAGAGGCCCAGCTCCCGCATGCTGGCCTTGAGAGTCTGACCCAGGATCTGCAGCCCCTTGGAGTGCCGGGAGAGCTTGAAGATCCTGAAGACCCGCACCAAGCGGATGACTCGGAGGATGGCCAAGGACATGGCTTGCTGGCCTTGCTGACCATCCTCTGGCTTCTCGGCCAGCTCCGTCCCTAAGGTGATGAAATAGGGAATGATGGCTACGATGTCTATGATGTTCATGATGTTGGTAAAAAACCCAGCCTTGCTAGGGCAGGCAAAAAACCTCACCAAGAACTCGAAGGAGAACCAGATGATGCAAAGTGTCTCCACAATGAAGAAGGGGTCTGTGAAGGAAGTGGACTGCTGGTACCCCATGCTGCTGTTGGAGTAGGGGGGGTGGCTCAGACCACTGCCATGCATATCTTCGTTCTCATCCCGAAAAATGGGCAATGTTTCCAGGCAAAAGCTGACGATGGAGATTAAAATCACCATGACGGAGACAATAGCTATAATCCTGGCTGGGCCTGAGCTCTCGGGGTACTCAAAGAGCAACCACACTTGTCTCTGAAACTCGTTCTCAGGTAACGGCCTCTCCTCTTCTTTGATGTAACCTTCATCCTCCCGGAACATCTCCATTGCCTCTTCCCCCAGTTCATAGAATCGAATCTCTTCTGAGAAGATGTCCAAGGGCACATTCACTGGCCTCCTCAACCTCCCACCGGACTGGTAATAGTACAAAATTGCATCGAAGCTGGGTCTGTTCCGGTCAAAGAAATACTCATTCCGGAGAGGGTCGAAATATCTCATCCTCTTTTTAGGATCCCCTAATAAGGTCTCTGGAAACTGGGCGAGTGTCTTGAGCTGCGTCTCGAAGCGCAGCCCCGAGATATTAATGACCACCCTCTCACAGCACTCATGGTCGGTCTCAGGGTTGTACGTGTCCTGCGGATGACCGGGAAGAGCTGCAGCTTCATCTGCAGGATCTCCAGTAGCAACTGTCATATTGGGGATTCAAAGAAATCCTTATGCTAAACTCTTCCCAGGGCCCGGTGGTGGGGTCGGGTTCAGGGCAGGGCTACTATCCTGCAGAAGGACAGGTACGTAGGGTTGGAAGAGTCTCATGAAAAGGCGAAGGGATGAGATTAAAAAAGAGAAAATAAAAAAAAATAAAAACAAAAAGAAGAAGAAAGAAAATCGCCCCTGCTGAGAAAGAGAGAGATGGAATAAAGTTGGGGGGAGGAGAGCAGATCCCTTCACTAGTACGTCTAGTCCTTTCCTTAGAGGGTTAAATTGCCTTCCTTGTGACAGGGTTCAATCACTCCCATCTAAACCCATTAGGTGGAACAGAGAAAACACCTGAGGAACCATCACCTGTTCAAAACCAGCATGGAAAAACCTGGCATTGGCAAAGCGGGGCTTATTGTTTGTCTAAACCCGAAAATTCCAAATAAAAAAAAAAAAAAAAAAAAGAGGGGGAATGGAAGAGAAAGGAAGGACAAAAAATAACCCCATCCAGCCCTGAAGTGCTGAGGGGACCCCACGGGGTGCCGGGCTCAGCTCATTCCCAGGCATGCAGCGAAGTGTTAATTAACATTTAACAGTGCGATCTGCGGCAATCAACCCTCTAGGAAAGCTCCATCTCGGTTTTTAAGTTCAACACCTTCCCAATCCTCTTGCCCTGGCCACGAAGCAGCGGCTCGGCGACATGCTGCCCTCCCTGTCCCTGCCTGCAGCCAAGCTCTGGAATGTGGAGCTGGCGATTCCCCGTGGACCACCGCAGTCCCCCTCCTCGGCCGCTGGTGTCCCGGCTCTTGTCATCCTCTGCAAACCACCATGGCACACAGAAAACAAATCACATTACCTGGAGAAGCCAAATCTTAGTGTGTCTTAGTAACACCGATTATCTGACCCTGGGGAAATCCTAGAGAGAAATAGAGGCTTCCAAGATCCCCATAATTTCCTCTCTCTTCAAAGTTAAAAATAATGGTGAGTCACCGTAGAAAAAGGAGAAGGGACATAAGAGGGGTTAGATTTCCAGATGATGGAAGTCAGGTCTTGTAATGGTTTGGACTGGAGAGAGAGAGAAAAGAGAGACAGAGAGACAGAGAGACAGAGTCTTCCCGGGAGCTGTTGCAGATCTGCACTTCAGGGCAGAGGAACGTCTGTCTGATGCCTTCGGTACGACGGTGAAAAGCTGCTAAGCTCAGCAAAACTCGATGTCCCCAGAGTCCTCGGGAGGTGTGGCATCGCCTGGAAAAAACACCGAGAAGGTAACAAGCTGTCGGGGGTCCCAGAGGAGCATCTGCAAAGCCGCGGTTCCTCCAGCCACCCGCTTTTTCCCTCCCCGCGAGCTGTTTGTCCGCTGCCCGCCCGCCCCGCACTGCAACGCCAGGCGAGGGCGAAGGAGCGCTAGAGCCAGGGCGGAAAAACCCAGAGCCCCATCTCCCCGCACTCTGCTCCGCACCGCGGGGCCGCTGCCCGGAGGAGCCGGTGCCAGGCAGAGGAGGGAGGGGGAACGATGCAGCCTTGCCGGCCGCTGAGGTTCTGCAAAGCCACGGAGAGCCACAACACCGCCAAGACCCCCGGAGTCGATGGGACCCACCGGGCACAGCACCCAGCGGGCACAGCATCCCCGGCGCTGCGTCGCGTCCCCCGCTGATTCAAGAGGTTCTGGTTTCATGCGCCGGATTGAACCCCGCACCGGTCCTTGTCTGTCCCCCCGCAACGCCACCTGCCCCCCACTGGTGGCTCCAAGGACCCGCATTGAGGGCCCCGATCCACACGACCTCCATCCACCCTCCCCATCCTCCCAAAAGCCAACACCCCTCCACCAGGGCCGACCCACCCCCGTGGGAATTCGACTCCGCTGGGTGAAATTTCTCCCGGGGATGCTGAGTTTGGTGCCCCCGGTGGGTGCCGGGTCCTCACATCCCTGCTCCGGGCGAGCGCTTCTTTGGATCATCCTGCATTGCCTCGCGCCACGGAGATGCTCAACCCGGAGAGGGTCAACCAGCCTCTCATTTTTGCCTTTTTTTTTTTTCCCTCTCCCAAATGAAATAAAACCCCTTCTAACCTCCCTTCTTCAGTTCCAACTCGACTTGTCTACTTTGAGCCAGGATTACAGAACCGGGTAGGGGAGGCAGGTGGATAATAACCCCACGGTCCCAATCTCCTCGGCAAAGATTTCAGCCATCTCCAGGCCGTTTATGCCTGTTGGTTCCTCTCTTCATCCCCCGAGGTGCAGATATTGCCGCAGATCCCTCTTTTCTTGGAAATTTCCCTTTTCCGTGCAACCCTCCTCTCCCTTCTCCTTATGCACTAGAAAAAATAGTACAACCCTGACGAGGCTTGCAGCATTCAACCGCTTCTCTTAACCCTTTTCTGGCAGGCCCAGAGGAGAGGAGGTTGCATTTGTCCCAGTTTTTCTCCTTTTCCTGCATTTTCCTCCCCACCATTCACTCCCCAGTGGCTCTCTCAGGAGTTCAGCTGGATTTGACCTTCCCTGGCTCCTCCAGCATCACACCAGAACACCACAAACACCCCCTTTCTGCTGCTGCAGGAAAGATTTGGCAGTCACAAACCCCCATGTCACAAAAAAAATCAACCAGCCTTCAATGTTTTTTTGTTGGTTTGGTTTTGTTTGTTTGGGGTTTTTTTTTAATAAACAGTTTTTGTCCTGCCCATAAACACTCTCCTCCCCTTTCTCCCTTCCCAAAACACCCCCGGTTTGTTTAACAGCATAGAAATTTATTTTTTTGTATTTTAACACGTTGATTTTTATTTGGCATGAGCTCTGGGCTTCTCCCTCTGACTCCAAATGTGATGCTCAGCAGAGAGGGTTACAGCATCATCTGAGTTAACATCACCCAGCCCAGCGCTGTTTCTCCTACTTTCTCCTCATCACCTGCTTCCTGGGCAAACAACCTCCGCCCTCCCTCAAGCACCTTTAGGGTTAATTCATGCAAATTTAGGAGTTGAGGGCTGGGAGGGGGTGGGGGATGAAGGAGCCAAAGATTTGCCCAAAGCCCCTCAGTTCTCTCCCTGCCCGCACTGCAGGCAGGAGCCATGGCTGCATCTCGGAGGGGTGAGATTTGGGGTTGTGTTTGCGACTAAATCAAAAATCCCTCCCTTTGCACCATTCCTGGCCAGGATTATTTAAGCAGGGGAGCAGCGGGAAGAGGGGAAGGATGCGGGGATGGGGTTGGGGGGGAGAGAAAAAGGCACCAACTTACACTCGGCTCTGCAGTCAGGCATGCGGCGAATGCACAAGCAGCTGCTCTGCGCCGCTGCCGGCACCTCTCACCCCCGGCCCCCAAAACTCTACCCCGGACTCAACCTCCGAAGACAGCGCAGCTTCCCCATAAATATTCATAAGATTAATATGAGCATCTTCCCCCCCCTCCCCAACACCACCTTCCCCCCCTCCGCACCCCTCCTCCCAAGCAAGAGACCTAGATTTCAACCACTGGGAAATAATCATATCCCTGGATACACGATGCTGCTCCATGTGGCTCCAATGCATCCCATCTCCTTGTTAATAGGCTGGATCTGCTGGGGGAGATGGGGTGGGATGGAGAGCACCAGCTCCCTGCAGCTCTGGGGAAAGAGGTGAGGCAGGACAGAACTTGCTGCTCTGCCCTTGGCTGGGGTGAGGATGTGAAAAGCAACTATTTTATATCACTTGGTGCTCCCCGAGATCCCTCAGTTCAGTTCAGGAAAGAGCTTGAGGGGCTGGAGCAGGGCCAGAGAAGAGCAACGAGGCTGGAGAAG
>JAJPCS010000101.1:89365-100837 GCA_021164005.1 Willisornis vidua nigrigula
AATTTCATCTTCCCTCCACCCTTCTCATCCCCAACATCTTCCCACCATCCTTCTCATCCCCAACATCTTCCCTCCATCCTTCTCATCCCCAACATCTCCCCATCACCCCATTTCAGCCTCAAACAGTGATGCCTTTCAGCCATTTTATTGAACTTTGTGTATGAAATAACAGTTTCAAATTCTAATGAGAAAGAAAAAAAAACCTTAAAAAAATAAATTCAACATCAGGTAAAAAAATCAAACAACCCAAAACCAAAAAAAAATCACTTTGTTTTTACTGGTAGCTGAACACAAGGCCCACACCACGGTAGAGTCACTGGGACAACAGGAGGCAGCAGGTGGGTTGAGCATCAGATGGTATCAAAACCCTCAAATTTTAAACAATTGCAGCACAGCTCAGTGGCAAAACCAGAGTTTAAAATGAACTCAGAGTAACAAGACTGCATTTAACACCTCCAGTCCCAAATTGCTCCGTTCCTGTGGCACCAGATTAAGTCAGGGTTTAGAGAAGAGTTTGGGTTTTCAGTCCCATACACTGAATTTCACAGTATTTCACTGCAAGCACAGCCAGTGTGTGGCCTAGTTGAGACAGGCATGGAAAACATCTCAGCATTGCCCAACTGAACACGTGAAGGACAGAAAGCAAAGGCAAAGTGATGTCCATCTGTCTCCACCCCAGAAGATGCCATGAAAAGGAGTTGCATAGTAATGGATGGGAAATTAAGAACCACGAGCTGCTCCTGGAGGTCGACTCAGCCTCTCCCTTTTGCCACGTTTTGGGGCCTCAGGTGATGAGTTAAGAGCCTGTTCTCCTTGAACAATCCTCAAGCCCACCATGAGAATACCTGACCTTCAGCAGAGAGGGGGATTTTCCTGCCAAACCTGAGCGACTTGGACAGCCAAGTCCAATCCCGACACGGCAACGACAGCACGAGGGATGTGACAGCAAACACATCGTTTTGCATTCAAACTACACCATTTCAGGCACTTCCCAACTCCATTTCCCCTTAATATCACTTGACTCCCAATTCCAGCTCTATCAATGACTTCTGGTTTGCCAAGTGAATTGTCCTGCTCTGAAATCACACTCTGGAACCCCAAGGATGGGCTTAAAGCCACTCCCTGGCCTTGGAACAGCCAGAGATATTTTATGGGAAACATCAGGCAGTGTCAGAGGTATCTCAGATAATTCCCTTCAATATCTTGTCAGCAAATGTTTTAATACGAAAGGAGCAATCCCATGATGTAAATTTTCAAATTAAAAGCCAAAAGATTTGATCCTGAAACCTTTTACTTTCTCAGCCCTGCACATTCCCTAATGGGGAAGAAATTCCATAAATGACATCCAGTAAAGACATTTCAGGACTCTGAAAATCTCCATCACTTTATGAATCTTCCTGGAGGCAGAATAAAGATGAAACAAGACTGACATTCAGTGTAAATGAGAGGTGGAATGTAAACAAAGATGAGCTCAGTTGGTTAAAACTTGGTTGTAATAACCCCAAGGTCGTGGGTTCCATCCCCTCTGTGGGCCATTGACTGAAGAGCTGGACTGGATGATCCTGGTGGGTCCTTCCAACTCAGAATAGTCTGTGATTCTGTCATTAACTACTCCCTTCTTAATGTCACCATCCCCTCCTTGATGTCACCAGAACCCTGATTTGCTCAGTTGGTTAAAATTTGGTTGTAATAACACCAAGGTCGTGGGTTCAATCCCCTCTGTGGGCCATTGACTGAAGAGTTGGACTGGATGATCCTTGTGGGTCCCTTCCAACTCAGAATAGTCTGTGATTCTGTGCTCTGATGATGTCAGCTTGGAGAAAGCAGGAAAAATGGGAAAAAGAAACATAATTTACCTGTATCAGAGCCTGGGAGGTGAAAATATTTGGGTTAGAAATGTGTAATTTAATTTAATTCACCCAGGGCAGGTACAGGACTTTAATTTAACCTCAGACTGAGGGTTGAATCTGTGCCTTCCAGCTGAATCTGTGCAATGGAAAGAAAAGTAGGAGAGTGGGGAGTTCCCAGAGCTTTTAGGAGAGAAAAACTCTGCCTCAGAAATTCCTTAATTTTAAAAGGGTTCAGTAGCAATAACAGCATTTGAACACCTGCCTCAGAAAACACCCAAGTGTGTGTGGGAATGAAGCCTCCAACGTGCATCAGGGCTGTTTCCTGAGCCTGCAGGGGGTTTGCCAGCACCTGTGGAAAGAGGTTGGAAGCTGGGATGGGACTGCAGGAATCATGGAATTCATTGAATCCCAGAATGGTTTGGGTTGGGAGGGACCTTAAATCCCACCTCATCCCACCCCCTGCTATGAGCAGGGACACCTTCCACTGTCCCAGGTTGCTCCAGGCCCTGCCCAACCTGGCCTTGGACACTTCCAGGGTTTCCAGGGACGAGGCAGTCCCAACTTCTCTGGGAACCTGTGCCAAGGTCTCACCAAATCCTGACTTTTCCCCCAAATCCATCAGGGCAAAGCAGCCTCACAGTTATTTCCTCGCTGCTTCCAGTGCCTGTTCCAGCCACTCCTCTAAGCCCCGTCCCTGTGCTGTGTCCCCTGAGCCCTCATTAGTGCCCTTAAACACTTTTGCACATCTTTCCCTTTCTAATTTTGCCCTCTTCTTAAAACAGCTTAAACCATGGCATTAAAACAAGCAGCTTTACGTGACCCCACACCAGCCCCGCTCCTCAGATCAGCTTTTCCTGCCTCTCCAGCAGGATAGAGCCAACAGCAGAGCTCCAATTGCACCCTAAAATTAACCAGGGGAAGGGGTTGGTGCTCAGCCTCTGGCTGTGCTGGGCACAGAGGAGAAATATCGAGTCTAAAGAGCACGTCCAAGGCACGACAGCTCTGAGAGGAGGCGTCTGGGAGCGGGGCTTTGAAGGGCTATGAATAAAGATGAGCTGCCTGCCTTTGGATGATTATGGGAATCAAAGCACACTATTTTTTTGGATCTCCTCTTGATGTCAGGCATCATTAAATTGCTCCCTTTCTTGTTTTTTTAATCGGCTGGATACATTTTTAATTTGCCTTCCCCTGCCAAATCCAGCCCTCAGCTCCCAGTGACGTTCTCACCCAGCCGCCCTGCCACTATGGGTATCTTTGGAATGCACAAGGCTGGAGTCAGAGTGTTGGCAACACACATTAATACACTGAACTGACAGTTAAAGACCATCAAACTCTCAATTATTGTGAAAAAAAGCACATTAATAACCAGCAAGAAGAACCCAACAGGGTGGAGTGATGTCAACACCCATTTGTACAACATGGAGAAAAGGTTAGAATTTGGCAAGATTGTCACTGGTGTGAGATGTCCCTGGGGTGGTTGGGACCCACCAACCCAGCCAGGTGAAAGGATGTGGGTTTTCCCCACCACTTTAATCAGCAAAATACATTTTTGAGCCATAACAGAGACACTTGAACAAGTGGCTGTTGAAAGCAGACGAGGTATAAGCACGTTACACACACCATAAAAAAGCTCAGAAATAAACCCAACTTTAGTACTGATACATTCTATCCCCCTTTTAAGGGCTACTACATCATGTTCCCAAAGAAACTAAGTATAACAGCTTTGGGATCAGGGCTGCCCAAGATCCAGGTCTGTGGTGCTGTTCCCTCTCTGGGCAAACCTTCCTTCAAAGGAGGCTTTGGCTTCTTCCAGCCCAAACCCATCAGCGTGGGAGAAATGTGGGGTTTGGGTCAGGCTCACAATTCCAGAGCTGCAGAAGGTTTTGTTCAGCCTCCTTTGCAGGTCAAGAGCTTGCTATGAACCCACCACGCTGCAGGAAGGCTGCAAACAAAAGTATTTTGCAGTTCCTTTGTGGGTTTGGTGGCAAGTCCCAGAAAAGCCCAACTCCATCTGCCCCAGCTGCCAGCAGCTCATCCCTGGCAATGGGGAAGAGAGAACTGGGATTATTTGGGGTTCCCTGTGATGGAAACAGGCTCTGCCCTCACTCCCCAAAACACCAGGAACTTTTCCTACTCTTTTTTAAAGAGGTTTTTTTTAGGTTTCAGAGTTTTTATGGTCTGAAGATTAAATACTGTTGGTGCTGGGAGGCTGCAGGGTGAGACAGGCTGGGTGGACAGACGTTCTCTCTGCTGTCACAGGCAAAGGATGTCCAGAAGTGGGGTTTGGAAAGCTCTGCAATCCACTCTCAGACCCTCCCAGATCCACAGGGACTTGGCAGCAGAGCAATTTCCTGGAGGATCCCATGGAGAAGGTCCCTCTCACCACCAGGGCAGGGCATGGCCAGACAGGAGTCAATGAGAGCCCCTGCTCCAGCTAATCCAGGATGGATTTCACACACCTCAGGTTGTTTCACCTCTGGGATTCCTCAGCATCCCTGCCAAGCCTTGGCACCCCCAGCTCATCTCCCTGGGCTCAGGGACCTGCTCCATTGGCTCTTCCAGCATTCCTGGTCCCCAATCCACCCTGTGCTGCTGAAGCCACATTAAATCCCAGTGCCAGCAGCACCAGCCCTTTCTCATTCATTTATCCACAGCTCCACAGGGTTTGTACCTTGCTGGGAAGAGCAAGAGGAGCAAAGTCTCACTGAGGGCCAGATCCATATTTGCTCTTCATTCCCCACATGATTAAATTGGCTAAAACTGCTGGATTTATTTCTTTTTGCTTCTTTTCTCACCACTCCAGCTCATTCTCCTCACTCTGCACCTACTCAGAGCCTCAGAGACTCCGGGTTTTGGGACTCCAAGCCCTGCTCCCATAAACAAGGTTATCACCACCAACAATGCCACGACAGGAGGAAGAATTCAAGCCAAGAAATTATCCATGTTTAAAAAATCCCCCAACATAAACGTGGCCTCATCAAAGTCAACACATTCCTTATAAGAATCTCATCATTTCCAACCTGAAGGGAATTTCTCAACCCAAATTTCAGGTGGAGTTTGCATGTGGGGCTCAGACAATCCCAGAGCAGTCCCAGCATGAACCTGCTTGGATCCTGCTCATCTTCAGAGCTCATCTGCAAGGTGAGACATGTGGTGCAGATGGTTCCTTTGCCATGAATATTACCAGATTTTTCCATTTCAGAACTTTTCTTCCAGGTAGGGTGTTTGGTTTGAAGTGCATCTTCATTGGGGTTGTGCCCCAAAGCATCCCACACGTGGCTGTTCCTCACCCCTTGCCTGGGATTTGCTGTGAAATGCAGGGAAACAGCTCTGCTGGGGGCAGGACCCAGGGTTTGGGGCAGAGTGGTCCTTGCTCCACCTCCCAGCCACCTGCTGGGGGTCTCATGGTTTGTCCTTGGACATGGACCTAAAACAATCAGCAGGAGAAACTCAAGATTTACCTCCCTTTGAGCATCTTGTGCTTCAGCTCCAGCTCCCTTAGTTCTGTCCTGTCCAAACAAACATTCCCCCCAGCATTCCCAGGGAACTTCGGCACTGCAGACACAGAGATTCCTGAGCTCTCTCAGTCCCACCAACACCATTTTCACCCTTAGATCCAACGCTGTTGCAAATATTTCTTTGGTCCTCTGACTGAGCATGTGCTGGGAGGGCTTTAGTCTCCAAGCTGGAATAGAGGCAATATGAGGAGGTGGGATGAGGCTGGAGAGAAGGCAACCAGGAGCAGGAGAGACCATCAACCCCTTTGCCACTTGCATTTATCCCTTTGCACATCATTTATCCCTTTGCACATCATTTATCCCTTCACACAACACTCCTCCCTTTGCAGGTGATTTATCCCTTCGCAGGTGATTTATCCCTTCCCAGATCACTCATCCCAGTGCACCAGGATAATTCTGATCCGTGCAGTCCTGGGAAATGCAGGGAGCTTAGAGAAAGCCCAGGTTTAGCAGCTTCCCAGCCCAGCACAGACAACCCACAGCTCTAAACCTGACACCAAAACCCTCAGTGTGTCAAATGAAAAAGCAGTGGGGAACTGATGGATGGACTTCTTGAATAAGGAAATACCACAATATTCCCTGTGGAAGAGCAGACAAGGGTGCCCAAGGTTTTGTGTAACAAAGGAGGAGCATGATCAGCCAGGATTGAGGTTTTAATACCTTTTCCATCCTGGAAATTTGATTTTTTTCCTTGGTTTTTCATGGGGTGATCCTGAAAGCAAGGCAGAACTTTTGGAGTGTTCAACACCACTTTCCTCGGTATTGGTGATGTTGCTTTCTTAAGAAGGACTTAAAGTAAATCACAGCCTTTGGTACAGCACAGAGCTACTTATAAAGGGCATTTACAAGAAAGTGAGAAAAATGGAACAGTAATTATTCAGGAAGAGCTTAAAACTGCCCGTGGCCTTCACCAGGGAACACTGAGAGCAACTGGATTCCCTCTCTCCCTCCCACTTGGACTGAGCTTCAGCAGCTCTGCTTAACGTTTCCTTTCTGGTTGCTTAATCTTTCAAGAGTTTTTTTTAAATAATAATTAAAAAAAGACTGAAATAATGTCCAAATTTCCATCTCCCCTCCTCCTTTTCCTTGGCTTTGTTCAGTCTCGTTACACTGCACATGAGTTGGAGATGATCTTCTGGCTGCAGAGATGTTCCCTTCTCCATAACTCACTTGTTTGGAATAACGGCTCAAGTGGCACAAATTCCATGTGTATCCATGTTTTTATGGAATATGAACTGGGCTCTGCTGGGGAGGACAGACCCTCTGACAGCTGGGCCCACAGAAGTGCCAGTCACCGTGTCTGGGATGCTTGAGGTCTCCTTGGAGATGTTTTATCTCTCAACACGGTCCTGAAGGTCTTAATTTTGAAACTTCTTCGGTATCTGTTGGGCAGAGCAAAGAACCACTTTTAAGGTTTGGAAAACAAGCAGCAGGTTATTTTTTTTTCAAGGTAAAGTGGAAGAGATGTCGCACATTGCCCCTCCCACCACCACCCCCCAGAAATTCACATCTCCATTCCCCATGAATGAAAAGTGCAAATTTGCTAATTAAAATCCTTTAATGGACTAAATGCCACACAGTCTAAAGTGAGCTAAAGATAGAAAAAGATTCACTAAATAGATCCTGGTTGTTAACTATTATCTAATGGCAAGTTCCAAATGCAGAATAATTAACACAAAGTGGGGTTTCCTCGTCATGTTTTAGACCTAATCAAGCTGTGTTTGTTCTGTCTTGATACAATTCACATGATACTGAGCCACTGGTTGATCTTCTGAATCCAACACAGGTGCTCATCCCACTCCCAGTGCTTGGACTGTGGAGTTGCTCCCACAGAGCTCAAACCCAAACCCCATTTTGATCAAGGGATGAAAATGTTCAGCAAAGAGCCAAAAAACTGCAGTGCCAGAGCCATGAGGACCCAGCTGGAATTACAGCAATAACCAAACAGCATGAGGGGACTCATCTTGACTCCCATTTGAATACAGGGAGATGCTCTGCTCTGTCTTGAAGACACTGAAATTCCTACAAACCTCATGCAACTGTTTATATTCCCCTCATTTTCCGAAAGATCCATGTTCTGCCTTTAGAGCAACCAGAAATCCTCCTCTCCACATCAGGTTATGTGAGCCAAGTGCTTCATTCACAGCCAGGCACCAGGGAAGGGTTGGAAGAGCTGCAGTCCCAGTTCAGAGCCCAGCCTAACACACCAGGACCTGCCTGATCCCAGCTCAGTCCCAAAATCAGGCTATTTTCCCCCAAGGGAAAGGCAGGATGAGGATATGCAGGATTGGATCCATGTGCTGATGAGGGAGAGACCCACTCTGGATGCCCCAGGGATGGTGATACAGGGATGAGGATGTTGCAGGGATGATGAGGATGCAGAGATGATGCTGCAGGGATGGTGATGCTGCAGCTATGATGAAGTTGCAGGGATGAAGTTGTAGGGATAATGAAGATGCAGGGATGAAGTTGCAGGGATAATGAAGATGCAGGGATGATGAGGATATGGGGATGAAGTCACAGGGATGATGATGATGATGCAGCTATGATGACATTGCAAGGATGAGGATGCAGGGATGATGAGGATGCAGGGATGAAGCTGCAGGGAGGGATGATGTCACTGCTATGATAATGTTGCAGGGATAACAGGGATACAGGGATGGAGTTGCAGGGATAATGAGGATGCAGGGATAAGGTATAGAGATGATGCTGCAGGGATGATGATGTTGCAAGGATGACACAGGGATGAGGAGGCAGGCATGAAATTGCAGGGATGATGAGGATGCAGGGATGATGAAGTTGGAGGGATGATGAAGATGCAGGGATGATGAAGTTGGAGGGATGATGAGGATGCAGGGATGAAGTTGGAGGGTGATGAGGATGCAGGGATGAAGTTGCAGGGATGATGAGGATGCAGGAATGATGAGGATGCAGGGATGATGAGGATGCAGGGATGAAGTTACAGGGATGATGAGGATGCAGGGATGATGAAGATGCAGGGATGAAGTCAGAGGGATGATGAGGATGCATGGATGGTGATGTTGCAGGGATGATGAGGATGCAGGGATGAAGTTGGAGGGATGACGAAGTTGCAGGGATGATGAGGATGCATGGATGAAGTTGGAGGATGCAGGGATGGTGATGTTGCAGGGATGATGAGGATTCAGGGATGAAGTTGCAGGGATGATGAGGATGCAGGGATGAAGTTGCAGGGATGATGAGGATGCAGGGATGGTGATGTTGCAGGGATGCTCCTGCTGCAGGGTTGTTGCAGATGCATTTGCAGGGATAATGAGGATGTAGGAATGGAGATGTTGCAGGGATGCTGAAGATGCACTTGCAGGGATGCTGAAGATGCACTTGCAGGGATGATGGCAATGTAGGGATGGTGACGCTGCAGGGATGATGATACCAAAGGGATGCTAAAAGCCAGCAGAGAAAGGAGAGAGGCAACAATTCCCATAAGAAGCAAAGATCCTCTTGCAAGGCAGTGCAGCACGTGGGGAAATGAGCTTCCAGAGGGGTTCAGTGCTCCTTGCAAGGAGCTCAGACCAGCCAACTGTTCAAGTACCAGCTTATCTGGCAGTGCCAGAAGGGACTGTTCATGGGCTTAAGGCTAACTGGGGTTTATGCTTCATTGGACTGGGCTTGCTGGGGAGATTACAGCCCTCCCACCTGCCAGCAGGGAAGGGCTCCTGCTTTTTCAGCAAAGCAATGGTCAAACTGCTGGACCCTCAAGCAGCACTGGAGTGTTACATACTCAATAAACAAATACACAAATAAAACCCAAATAGCACCTTCAGCCCAGGAAATGCCACTGGTTTGGCCAAGACGGGGATGGTGGAGTCGGAGCTCAGAAAATTAATTGGCAAATAAGAATTTTATCCCCATCAGGCAAATAATCCAGAACTTTGGGGCACTCTGGTGCCTTTCCAAGTATCCTTGCTCTTGTAGAAAGAAATCCCACGTCCTCAGATTAGCAATGATGTTATTTCACTGAATTTGGTAAGAACAGCAGTGGGAGGGAGAAGTCAGGAGCACTGAGGAGATACCTCTGCTCTGGCTCCTGAAGGGATCCAGATGTCTTTCCATCAGACAGGGGTGATGAAATCCTCTGTACTCCAAGAAAAACAGAGGATATTAAACAGCAGCCACAAAAATTAGATGTTTTTAAATCATCTGAGCCAAATAACTTGTATCTGTGCAGTCAGAGCTGGTAAAGCAAGTCCTGAGAGTGCAAGGACTGAGAAGCTCCTCAGCCTTTGCAGAGGACTGGAAAATAGCTCCTGTTTTTTAAGGGATAAACAAAGTGACCTGCAAAAATGATGGGTCAGGCCATCTGTCACTGATCCCAAACAATATGCTGGGATGGCTGAGAGTCTCAACACAGAATTAAAAAGGAAGATATAATTGATGCCAATCAACGCAGGGTTAGAGAAACCAGATCTTACCATATTAACTTACACCTCTTCTGACTGAGTTCAGTGCTTGGCTGATAAAGGCGCCTGTGTAAAGGTCTCCTCTAAGGGAATTACAGGGCAGTTTGGTTAAGAAAATGGAGGAATAAAGCCAAATTCCCAGGAAATACCACAAGAGAGACACCCAGCTGAACCCAGGCACTCCTCCTCGTTCTCGCTGTGTTTTCTCAGAGCATTTTGCCACTTTGATGGGAGAGACATCCCTGAATGTTTCTAGCCCCAGGAGGGAACCACTCAGGCTTGTTTCTGATGCTGCAGAAAGATTTCCCCCTTTAATTCAGAGGGATTTGAGGAGTAGAATATTCAGGTGTCAGCACTCACCAATACCCCCTCAAACCTGCAATGCTGCATCCAACTCACATTCAACTCCTTCCACATCTCCTCTGCAAACTCACATTCACAGCAGGCAGGTTCACTTTAAGCCCAAACTTCTGATGTCTCATTTTGGACCAGCTGCAGCAGTGTGAGATTTGAATTGTTATGGAGCTACAGTGGCAGCTCCAGAGACCAGCAAGGAGGGAGAGGAGGGTTCTCAACTCTAAAGTCACAGAGATTTCAGGAGAAATGGAACATCAGAGTGGGAAAGGAGAGGGGCAGAGTGAAGAAATCAAAGGAGAGGAGGAGGATGATGGGAAGGGGAGCAGAAGGCAGAGCTGGCACCCCAGGAACCAGGTGAAACTTCAGGTTTCCCTCCAGCCAGGGGAAATAATTTTGACTATTGGGGTACCCAGGGCGGGTCTGCAGGTTGTGCCAGTTTCAAGAGAGCTGAATTCCACAAAACCTTTAGAGGAGTCCTTACTTCTTGCTCTGTGTTTCAAAACTGCCTCTTCCTTCCACAGTGGGTTTCACTGCAAACACTTCCCAAAGCTGCTCAGTGTCATTTACAGACAGGGAAACTGAGACACTGAAGAGCCAAAGCTGGGCAGGAAACACCACAGTGCTCCAAGAGTTCTGCAGGGACACACATTTCCATGGACTCACAACCCAAAACCAGCATGGCCAGCAGGCCCAGGGCAGTGACCCTTCCCCTGGACTCTGCCTTGGGGAGGCCACACCTTGAGTGTTGTGTTCAGTTCTGGGCCCCTCAGTTGAGGCAAGAGATTGAGGGGCTGGAGCGGGGCCAGAGAAGAGCAACGAGGCTGGAGAAGGGACTGGATGTGGCACTGAGTGTCCTCTTAAACACCTCCAGGGACAGAGAATCCACCATGTCTTGATCCAACCCTACTGTGATCACCAGCCCAGGGCACAGAGTGCCCTGGGCTGGTGATCACAGTGGGGTTGAATCAAGGGTTGGACTTGATGATCTCAGAGGTCTCTTCCAACCCAGCTGAGAAGAGCAATGAGGCTGGAGAAGGGACTGGAGCACAAGTGCTGTGGGGAGAGGCTGAGGGAGCTGGGGGTGTTCAGCCTGGAGAAGAGGAGGCTCAGAGGTGACCTCAGCACTGTCTGGAACTGCCTGAAGGGAAGTTCTGGCCAGGTGGGGGTTGGTCTCTTCTCCCAGGCACTCAGCAATAGGACAAGGGGGCACGATGGGCTCAAGCTCTGCCAGGGGAAATTGAAGTTGGAGAGCAGAAAAAACTTCTTTGCAGAGAGAGTGCTCAGGGATTGGAATGGGCTGCCCAGAGA
>JAJPCS010000102.1:0-20101 GCA_021164005.1 Willisornis vidua nigrigula
AGAAGTGGGAATGAGACAAATATTGGATTAAGACAAATACTGCTGCAGATTCCAAAGTCAATTCCAACAGCAGCAGCCAAGTTTGGGGTGTGTTGACAATTGAAGATGAAGGGCTAAGACAGGAGGCAGAAAACCTTCCAGACTCTGGGCTGGTGTCATTGTGTTATTTGACTCTGTGACCTAAATTATTAGAATACAACCAAATAAACTTAAGCATGAACAGTGTATTTAAATACATGGCACTGCAGCAAATTAACCAGCACTTTTGTAACCAGCACCTCATGGATGTGACAATCTTTGGGTGCTCCAGGATTCTTAGTTACAGTTCATTATAGGGGAGCACATTCAAAATAGGCTCCAAAAGCTCTTCCTTGTGTGCTGACAGGATGAATGATCATTGACTGGGGTGGAAAGTATGGACACAGTGTGTGGAAAATGTACCATGAGAAAAATAGTAAAATCCATTTTTTGACAGTATCAAAAGATTTAAAAGTTGCTTAGAAGATTTCTGGGCCAGTTCTTATGTGACATTTGGGAGTGACAAAGTCTGGCCTTACCCAACAGTGACCTGGAGTGTTCCAAAGGCAACCTCATTCATCCAGAGGATTTTAACTTTAGCAGTGCCCTCAGTGCAGCAGCGTGTTGAGTTTGGCCACAGCCAAGTTCTCTGATCTTTAGAGGTCCCTTTCAACCCAAACCATCCCATCCTTATGTAAAATCTGGCTCTTCACAGATCCAGACCATGGGGTTGTCTTAGGAAGGCTGAGGACAGAAAGAATTGGTGTCCTGGTAATTGCCATTCATGGCTTGGCATGGAATTGGAGAAGGTTTTCCAGTTGTTTTGGAGTCTCCTTTGGAGATGTTCAAAGCCCACCTGGATGTGATCCTGTGCAACCTGCTCTGGGTGACTCTGCTTTGAGGGGGTTGGATGAGATGATCTCCAGAGGCCCCTTCAATTCCAACCCCTCTGTTGTCCTGGGATTCTGTACTGCCTGTTGCCTTTTGGGGGGGAGTTAAATATCTTCCTTGGATGGGGTTTTTTTTGTTTTTCTGAGGTTGTTTGTTGGTTTGGTTTTCAGGGTCTTTTGGGGGTTTTATTTACATATATACATATGTATATATATGTATGTATCTGTATATATTGTGCTGCCATTGAAGACTCTCTCTGTCTCCCTGCACTGTGCAGCAGCTTGAAACACTCAGTTCCTGTATCCCTGATTACTTCCAGAGTCCTTTGGAAGTGAATGAGACTTTCCATCATTCCCATCTCAGCTCACACACCCTGGCACAGCCCAGTCCTGGGCACAAACTGCCTTGGGAGTTCACACACCCCTCACACCCTTGAGTTCCACCTCCCTCCCCTTCTCCCACCTGCCCTACTCCATCTCCACAACTCCTCCTTTCGTGAGCAATGGCTCCAAGGAATTAATTATTGCTGTAGCTGGGAGTTGTTCTATTCCATCCCTCTGGATCCTGGAGTGGGCAGCTGCCCTGCCCTGCCCTGCCCTGCCCTGCCTGGGCATCAGCAGCCCCTGCCATGCCCTGCCCTGCCCTGGTGCTGGGCATCAGCAGCCCCTGCCCTGGTGCTGGGCATCAGCAGCCCCTGCCCAGCTCCCCCCCAGCTCAGTGTGTGCTTGGGATTAAAGGGAATGGGATTCCACTGGCACAGGGGGGAGTGCAGAGGGTGCCTCAGGATGCTGAAGGACTCCCAGGGGAAAACAAGGACTTTTAGAACTCTGTTATTTGTACCTGTAGATTAGGGAAAGAAAGGGAGAATAATGTGGGTTTTATCAGGAGATGGAAATATTTTTCAGCCTTCTATCCTCAAAGAGCAGCATAATAGAAAATACCTGTGGTATTACAGACAAGTGTAATTCTGTTAATCAGACAGACCCTCCTTTCCCAATTTCTTAAAATTTATTTTTTTCTAATCCTTTTCAAATAAAAAATTCTACTAAGAATATTCCTGTTCAGGAGTAATATACTAATATAAAATTAAATGTTCAGATCTCCTGTATTTTCACTACAGAAACAGAGATAATTTCCACACAGAGACTCTTCTGAGCTTTTCCTCCAGTGTGTGTAAATCCTTTCTCCTGATCTTCCAGTGGATTTGAAGGGTGTAAGGCCTGTGGATTGTGGTTATTTAAACAGGGAAGAAACACCTGTTTGTGTTGGAATTAGGGCAGAGGGAATGTTGAGGTCCTGTGTTCCCTTTGGTGTGAACACCACAAGGGAAAAATGAGTTTTCCTTGTGTGGTGCCTGATTGTCCTTGTCACCCCTGTGGGATTCTGCAGGGCACGAGATTTTGGGTGTCAGGCACAGAAATTAATAATCTGTCAGAGAAAAAAGATCTATAGTGGCTGAGGTACTGTAGAAAATGTGATGAAAGTTCTGAAAGGCTGCAGATACTTTAGCAGAGATTTGGAAAACCAAAACACATCCCTGGGTGACAACAGAGAGTTATCTGTGACCCTGCACTTCACTTCATACAGCAAGTACATCACTCCTAAATAAAAATGTGCTCTGGAACAAAGGAAAATGCACTGAAAAAAAGAGAATATTTGGCTTGTTTTGAAAAACTCTGCCAGTTGCAGAAAGATTCAGGTACAGTTGTGAGTCCTCAGTGCCATTTCTCACACAAAGGAGAAAAGGAGTTTCTGTGCTCTTTGTGCAGGTGTGGGTGCCATGGAAGTGAAATATGTGGGGGTGTGGATATTCTGTGACCTTCTCTGGGGCTGTGGCACAACAACACTCTGCAATCAATATAAATAATATTAGATGCAGTCAAAGAAAATACCAATTCATAACCAGTTACATTAACTACAGGGATTTAAACGAGCTCTTGTGTAACCAACAAGTTGGCTGCTTTTCAGCTGCCTAAATTAGTCTAATAAGCTGTATCTTCCCATAAATCTTGTTTCTCTTTAATTAGGACATCACTGAAAAGCTAAAGGCACAAAAACTTCCGGTGCTGCAGTGTTGGGTTCTGTGAAAAGCAGAGACAGGCAGAAAAACCTGCCCAGGAGGAGGGAACAACACATTTGTCACAGCTTTGATAAAGGTTCCAGGGACTGAAACTGCAGTGGCAATAGTGGGAAACATCTCCAGGAGGTTCTGAGAGTGAATGAGAGATTGATGCTGTATTTATTAGACTGCAATCACCCTCCTCATATGCCTGAAGATAAAAGGGGAGCAATTCTTTCAGCCCAAAAGAAGTGTGGAAGTGTTGCCTTTGACTCAGCAATTATTGATAGCCATGATAAAGTTTGAAACATCCAACAGTGAAAACCCCAAAAGCAGCACCAAAAATGGTGGGTGGAAGTGGGAAATGATGGGAAATGTTAAGGATGTTTCATTCCAGTACCTCTGCCTCATTATACCATCAGCTAAATGTAAAATACATAGGCTGGGTAAATGTCTCATTAAGTATTTCCCTGCTCATTCTGGAGGCTGGAGTGGGCTGGAATAATGAAAAGGGAGAAGCACCTTCCTGGGTGGGAGGGTGGCAGGAGGCAGCACTTTGTCACGGGGTGGGTGAATTCCCTGGAGAGCCTGGAACGTCCAGCACAGTGAGGTGTGACAGGAGCACAGCCTGGTTTAACTGCTGGGGCTTCATGTGCAGATCCTTAGCAGGAGGATTAGATCTGCCTCGTGTCACAGAATCATGGAATCATGGAATTCCTGAGGCTGGCAAAGCCCTGCCAGCCCATGGAGCCCACCCTGTGCCCACTGCCCACCTTGGCAAAGCCCTCCCAGCCCCTGGAGCCCACCCTGTGCCCGATGCCCACCTTGGCAAAGCCCTCCCAGCCCATGGAGCCCACCCTGTGCCCGATGCCCACCTTGTCCCCCAGCCCAGAGCACTGAGTGCCATGGCCAGTCCTGCCTTGGGCACCTCCAGGGCTGGGCACTCCCAACCTCCCTGGGCAGTCCCTCCCAATGTTTAACAACCCTTGTCCTTGTAAATCTTGGGCTCATTTGGTCTCTGTGGGCTCTGAGTGCAGGGAGCAGGAGCTGCTGTGGTCACCCTGTTGGGGCTGCCAGGCCAGAGTGGGCACAGAACCTGCCCTGCACCACCACCTCCAGATGCTCCTTCAGAAGGAGAAATCCCCTGGCTGCACAAACCAACTCTGATTTAACAAGCAGAAAGAGGGAAGGTTTAGGTTGGAGACTAAGGAGGAATTCTTCCCTGGGAGGGTGGGCAGGCCCTGGCACAGGTTGGGCAGAGAAGCTGTGGCTGCCCCTGGATCCCTGGGAGTGTCCAAGGCCAGGTTGGAGCCACCTGGGCTGATGGGAGGTGTCCCTGCCCATGGCAGGGGGTGGGATGGGATGGGCTTTGAGGTCCCTTCCAACCCAACCATTCTGGGATTCCACAGTTCTGTGAGAATCCAATGGCTCCATATAACTCAAAGTTCAGGGAATGGTGTGGAGGGCAGGGGCACTGTCAGGTTTACACCTTGCTCTGTTATCCCAGAGGAATTCAGTGTATTCCCAGTGGGTGCACTAATCACACCAAACTGCTCATGCACCTAAAACTGTCCTGTGAATTGGCCAGGATATAACTGGTAGATGCATAGTTTGTGCTTTTAGAGAGGTTACATAAAATACAGAAAAAAACAATATAACATATATGCATTTTGTATTTTACACCTAAATGTATAAGATGGAAATCCCTCATAGGTCAAAGCAGAGCTTGTGGTTTCCAGCAATATTTTCTG
This sequence comes from Willisornis vidua nigrigula, assembly GCA_021164005.1. Taxonomy (NCBI): domain Eukaryota; kingdom Metazoa; phylum Chordata; class Aves; order Passeriformes; family Thamnophilidae; genus Willisornis; species Willisornis vidua. Next base: position 4,720 of record JAJPCS010000102.1, read on the forward strand.
GCATCTCATGATCAAATGTTCCTTTTTTTAGCAGTTGTGGAAATTTTCCTTATTCCCAAATCTTTGAGCTGCCTGCAATGGGGCAAACTGCCAGGGGCAGAGGGGAATCAGCCCTGGGGAAGCTGAAGGACTTATGGAATCCCAGAATCCCAGAAAGGTTTGGCTTGGAACAGACCTTAAAGATAATCTCATTCCAAACCCCTGCCATGGTCAGAGACACCTCCACTGTTCCAAGTTCCTTACATTTTTTTCCTTGGCTTACAAAGGGAAAAAAAAAGCCCCAAACACAACAAATCTGTATTATAATGTGTGTGGTGAGGATTTCTTATTCCTGAAGATACTGAAAAAAACCCCACCCAGAAAAATAAATCATGAAAACCAACCCCCCCCCCCCCCCAAACCCTCTGTCACAAAGCTGTGGGAATGTGCATAAGTGTTAATAAATCCAGTGGTATCCCAAGGGCTGGGAGTCCCTCAGCAGAGAGCTCGTGTCAGCTTGGAAGGAGAGGAGTAGCAAAGAGGGAGTGAAAGCAAATCCCACGTGTTAGAATTCCAGAGAGCACAGCAATAGGTTCCCATTATGCACTTTATGAAGATGCAACATGGTTTATTCTTCGGGGAATGGCATAATAATTAGAATTAATAAGATTTTAATGGTGATCGCCTGAGTGCCAAATCTTCTCAGTGGGAGGTTTGAGTGCTGTTGCCACAGGAGCGTTTTGAGCTGTGAACAAGCTCTGCAGCCCAAATTACCCCATTACCAGAGAATGGCAACACTCGGGAGGTTCCTGCGCTGTCACCTCGTCCTGCCCCAGCCACCAGGGGACCCGCCGGGCCTGGGCACCTCCTGGCACAGGGAAGGGGCTCCTGCAAACACCCTCCACAGCAAACCCTCCAGGTCCTCAGCTTTCCCAGAATTCTTTCATTTTTTTTCTCTGAGATGTGCTTTAATAGGAGCTGCTTTCAATTTGTGGCACTGTGAGGGAGTGGAATAAATCGGGATTTTCAATTTATTTCACTATAAACACTCTTAGGACGACTGAGCCCTTTCATGGGGCTTTCACAGAGATGTCCTTCACAACAGAGAGCCAGGATCATTATTCCCTGACTTATACACTCCTGGATGTGTCCAAACCAACATTTGCCTTGGAGCTGGCAATACTTTCAGCTTTTGGAATAGTTAAATTATTTTGAACTATTTTGATATTTGAAATATTTCAATGTTTGAGATATTTTGGTGTTTGAAACATTTTGATGTTGCACCCAAACATTTAATTATTTTTTTCTTCAGAGGGGGTTGAGTTCTAATGATGATCATCCTGGTCAGAAAGCACATTTCATTTTTATCCATCCACTGAGGAAATGACCCCAAATTTAGAGGTGTAGGAACATCCTGGAGTACCAGGAATCCTCCTGGAGCTTTTCAGCACTGGATGTGGATCCACTGGATTCAAAGCACTGTGAGGCCACAGAAAATGTTGTTTACTGGAGAGAGAGAGAGCTGGGATTGCTGATGTCTGGAGATATTTAACCCCAGTGGGTGCCCAGGTGTGTGGGAGCAGGAGGGTGCCCAGGTACCACCTCATCCCGCTGAGGCAGGGGCTGGCACAACTGCCCACATCCCTCCACCAGCAGCGTGTGGGGGAGGGACTTTGCAAGTCTCGGCAAGGCTGGTTGACAAAACAATCCAAAAACCTGCCTTTTCACTAATTTAACTCAAAACTACTCTGCAACACCACCTAGTGCTGCCGGGCCGCGCGGCGGGGCCGGGCTGGGGCAGGGACGGGAGCGGGGGATGCTCCTGCTCCAACACCCCCGGGCGCCCCTGGAGGCAGGAGCTGCAGCAGAAACGGGGATTCCTCCCTGCAGCTATTCAGCTGGAAAAAAATCGGAATAGTGCCAAGGTCCAAGAGCCTCCCAAACTCCTTCATGCATTGTGGGATTTAGGAGAAAGTTGTCTTCTCTGTAGCTGGAACAGCTGGAGGAGTTAATTCCTGTTCTCTGGCCCTGTAGTGGCCATTGAGTCCTTTAAGTGCCAGTCACATCAGCAGCATCTCTCCTGCTCTGGGAAACTGCGTAGGGATGGATGGACTTTTTTTACACCATTTCCATTGGACAGTCTTCAGAAATTAGGGTTGTTTAGATAAAGGTGTTGCACTGAAAGGAAACAGTGTAGGAGGTGATTTCTATAGGTGGCCATTTCCAGTTTCTGCACGTAATCTGGGAAGGGGAGCAGAAGGAAACCCCCTCCATCTGCACCTCCGTCCCCTCTCCCCCTGAGCCTGCTCTGAGCACGTCCCAAAAGCATCACTACTTGGACAGTGGGTTCACAGCTCCTTGAAATGTCCCCAAAAATGTGATGGGAGTGCTGGAAATGGAGCTGGGAGTTTTCCCTCCTGTGGGAAGGAGTGAGGGCTGTTGGGATTCCTGTGCTGAGATTTGGCTTCCTTGGGAATCCTCTCTGGGCCTGAGGGAGTGGGATGACTCCGGAGCAGGTTTGGAGAGGGCTCTGCCAGCAGGAGGGGAGGTCTGGGTGGGAGCAGATGACACAAACTGCAGAGAAATAAGGGAAGTTTTGGGAAAGGCAAGTCCCAGGGCTGAGTGGGGAATCACAGAAAAGCTGAAAGAGCTCAAGGAGACAAGAGCAACCTGGGGAAGTCCTTGTGGGAAAGTTCAACAAGCTCCTTTCCAGCTCCCAGGCCCAAAGAAATGGGAAGTTCTATATCCAAGACCCTCCCAATTCCTGTTGCAAGGAATGGCTCAGTGCAGGGCACGTGGGGCTGGGCTGGACACGCAGGCTCAGGCTCCGAGGAGCAGCAATCCCGAGCTGCCGCAATTAACGTGATGAGGATAATTAATGCCCCCCGTGATTACCCTGGAGGAGAAGCACTAATGATGTAAATATGATGAATTCCAAATGCAGGTGGAGAAAGAGGAGGAAGTCCCTGCTCAGCTTCCTGGGGTGGGGGCAGTGGGAGCAGCACCCAGAGGATGCCCTGGGAGGGTGGCAGGGTCAGGGCCGAGCTCTGCCCTGGGGGCACCCCGTGGGCAGGGGCATTCTGGGGGGCAAGGCTCAGTTTTAGGGTAAATGAACTTTTTAGGGTATTTTTTAGAGTAAGTTAAACTTTTAGTGTAAATGTGTATTTTTCTGGTAAGTTTAATTCTGAGGGTAAGTCTAATTTTAGGAAAGTTTAATTTTTAGGAAAGTTTAATTTTTAGGAAAGTTTAATTTTTAGTGTAAGTTGATTTTTTTAGGGTAAGTGAATTTTTTCAGAGTATTTTTCTAAGGTAGTTTAAATTTTTTACAGTAAGTGTATTATTTTAGGGTAAGTTTAACTTTGAGGGTAAGTCTAATTTTTAGTGTATTTTTTAGGTGAAGTTTATTTTTCAGGGTATTATTTTAGGGGTAAGTATTTTGTGGGGGTAAATATTTTGTTATGATAACTTTAATTTTTAGGGTAAGTTTATTTTTTAGGTTCTCTTATTGGAGTAAGTTTAATTTTTAGGATAAGTTTAATTTTTAGGCTAAGTGTCTTTTTTTAAGGTTACTTTTCAGTTTTCTTGTTTTTTGGTTTTTTTGCTAAGTTTATTTTTTCAGAGTAAGTTCATTTTTTAGGGTATTTTGGGGGTAACTGATTTTTTGGATAAGTTTATTTTTAGGGTATTTTTTTAGAGTAACTTTACTTTTTAGGGTGTTTTTGAGGGGTAAGTTTATTTTTTTAGGCTAAGTTTAGTTTTCAGGGTATTTTGAGGAGTAAGTTTAATTTTGAAGAGCAAGTTTAATTTTTAGGATATGTTTAATTTTTAGGGTGTCTTTTTTTAGGGTAACTTTACTTTTTAGGGTGTTTTGGGGGGATAAGTTTATCTTTTAGGGTAAGTTTAGGTTTTAGGGTGTTTTTTTTGAGAGAAAGTTTCTTTTTTTTTAGGGTAAGTTTAGTTTTTAGGGTATTTTGGGGAGTAAGATTAATTTTTAGGCTAAGTTTATTTTTTAGGAGAAAGGGACTAATAATGATCTTTGAAATCACAGAATCATGGACTGGGTTGGGTTGGAAGGGACCTTGAGGTCCATCCAATGTCACCCCCTGCCATGGGCAGGGACATCTCCCACTAGCCCAGGTTGCTCCAATCTTTGTCCAGCTCATCCTTGGACACTTCCAGGGATGGGGAAATGTGGGAACAGCCCACGAGGAGAGGGAGGGAGGGAGGAAACCTCTACCCCTGGTGATGAAGACGTGTCAGTATTAACAAGGGCCCTCCGTGGGACCCAACACACCAGGTGTAGTGTCTGCTCCAACACCACGGGCTGTGGAATGCAGGGAACATCCCTCCATGTCCCCACGTGTGAGACTGGTGACCATCAGACACCAAACCCCCAAACAAAGGAGCCCAGGGTGTCCTGGCAGGAGCTCCTGCTGGTTGTGTCCCTCATTAAGCTTCTCTCCTAATGGGAGGTGTCTCCACTGCCACCGGGCTCGGATCTGGTGGGAATAAACTGTCAGGATTAATTGGGCTGTACTGGGAAAACACATAAATAAACCCTTTCATAAACACATAAACCCACTTCTCCCCGAGGCAAAAGGCAGTGCAATATGTACCCTCAGAATCCAAACCTAAAAAAACCCCCAAGTTTTAAAAAAATCCTATTTTAGAAGAAAACCAAACAATTTCCTGCTTTGTCTGGACTTTCTGTGGCCTTGTAAGAGGTTTCTGGGGCTCTGGCTGCAGCCAAAGTTACTCCCAGAGCTTGGAATGATCCCAGAGCTGGGTGTCCCTGGGCTGTGTCCGTACCTGTGCCATGCCCAGAGCAGAGCTCTGGTCTGGTCTGGTCTCACTGACGTTACAGGAAATCACAAGATCTACATTTCAAAATGAAGTTTGCCTTTGAAATGTGGTGCTGTGACTCCCTCAATTAGAACTGTTTGGCCTGCAGAACTTCACCATTTCCCACTTCTCATTTGGTGTGGCACAGCTGGGAAATGATGGTTTGTATTCCTGCCTGGGAGGGTGGGCAGGCCCTGGCACAGGGTGGGCAGAGAAGGTGTGGATGCCCCTGGATCCCTGGGAGTGTCCAAGGCCAGGTTGGGGCACCCTGGGCTGGTGGGAGGTGTCCCTGCCCATGGCAGGGGGTGGCACTGGGTGGGCTTTAATGTCCCTCCCAACCCAAACCAGTCTGGGATTCTACATAAGTCTTTAAGTGTAGTAACATAAAATCACAAAATAAACAAAATCTGTGTTGAATTATTTGTCCAAACCATTTGTTTCCTCACTTTAACAAGGTCAAATAAAACCCAAGTTATGAACTTTCAGCTGTGGCTCATTCCCAACATTATGTGCTCATCAATAGGGCTCTGAGTGTGATGGGTTCGTCAATAGGGCTGCAAATAAACTCTGAATTGTGTGCTAGGGGCTTCGGGAAGGAAACTGTGGTGACCAGAATCAGCACAAATGAGGTTTGATGAAGATGGGAGGAGAGATCCAAGGAAAAAATTACAACCTCATTGGGGTGAAATGGGACTGGAGTCATGTTTAAACTCAGGCAAGAAGGAAGGCAGGGAAGGTGAGGCTGTGGAAAGGGTTGGGAGAAGGGAAGCCTCATTTTCCAGGGTAATATGAGAATCACAGAACATCCTTAGCTGGATGGGACCCACATGGATCACTGGATCACAGAATCATTCAGGTTGGAAAAGCCCTCCAAGATCTCCAGCAGAATTGATGAACTGCTTTGGTGCACGTAGGATTGTGGACTTTGTGTATCCACCCCCTCAGAGGTTTCCTTCTGGCCTTTAACCTGAGCTGGATTGTTTCAGCTGTGGAGAAGCTGCACGTGTGTCTTTATCTAACTCATCACTGCATTGGGATTGTTTAAGGTTGGTCTGTCCACTGGCACATCAACCTCCCCTGGCAAAACTGAACCCACCACCGTGGTTTGTGCCAAACATGGAATTGGTGCTTTGTGACCGTTTCCTTTTCCTAAACAAACGAGACTTTGGGTGCCAGAGGGTGAAGTGCTGCCAGCACCACTGCCCCCACTCTGGCTGCTGGCAGGGGAGGGAGGAGCCAGAGCTCCCCTTTTCCTTGCTGGGCTTGGGTTCAGCACTGGGTGCTCAGCACGGGAAGACAAACACAGGGAGCCTCTCAGGTGCTCCCTCTCCTTCTCCCTCTCCACTAGCCCTGCACTCTTTGAATTCTCTGTGTGTGGGAAATCAAAGCACAGAACAAACACTGTTTTGAAATGGCTTTGAAGGTGGCAACAGCCTCTAACAGAGGGAAAGGAGGCTCTGGGTCTGCAAAAGAGCAGGGATTGAAATGACACAGAGCCCAAGGACAGTTTACCTCCTAATGAGCAGCAGGAACTGCTCCAAGAGTGCTTTGCAGGGCTGAAATCTCCCCATCCTCTCGTGCAGTTCCACCTCTTCAAAGCAACAGCATCTTCTGAGGCAAATGAGCAGATGTGTGGATCAGGATCCTGACAGGTGGATTCTCTGTTTGCTGAAGGTTTGTAACTTGTTCACTCTCTCATGGAGCTCCCTGTGATGCTCAGCTCAGGTGGCAAAGCCTTTCTGGATGCTCTGGGAAGGGTTCCATGAGGAAGGGAGTCAGGAACAGCCCTGGAGTTCAGCAGGGGCTTCCTTGGGGGTGCTGACCAGATAAAAGCTCACCAGATAAAAGGCAGTCATGATCCCTTCCAGCCTTACCCACTGTGTGGAGATCCCTGGGTGGAAATCCTTTCCCACCTTGTGCTGTGAGGGTGCCCTTGGCAGAAATGTTTTTCTAGACCATTGGATGGAAAATGCCTCACCCTGACATGGGATGTTGTCACGTGGTTTGTCCATGTGTAAGGCCACCCTGGCTCCTCACAGACAGTGTGAGCACCCAGGAAATCCCCCCCTTCTCAGTGGGATGGGCAGAGGATGGGGTTCCCAGGGCTGTCCCACCTCCAGCTCCTCTGGCACCCAGGTATCAGCAAATCCACTTGCAGCAAACACCCAGGTAGGGCTATAACGATGTTTTGAGTCCCAAACCTTCCCTACACATCTCCAGTGCTGTCTCCAGGCACTTCTCACGTCCCTGATGAGGTGTCAGAGATGCTGCAAATTCCCCCTCCGGAGTTTCTCACACGAACAGCTGAGGGTGAGCAAATATCCTTAAGCTCAGATCAGCTCTCTCCCTTCTTCTCCTCCCTTTCAATCCTGGCCACGCAAGGAGCAGTGCTGGGGCTCCCAGGATGTCAGGCAATGTTGTACTCACAGGATTTCCTTGAGTTCCACCAGTGCCCAGCCTGGGGACAGGGGGATCTCACGCTCTGCCACCTGCACTCCCATCTGGCACTGGAGCTGGGTTGGCTGGCAGAGGGGAGGGCAGGGACTGCTACAGGAACAGGCAAACCAGCTGATTTTTGGGTTGCCCATCACAGCTTTCTGTCTCTCTTCAGCCACTGCCTTCACCACAAACTCACCTGGTTATGCAGTGGGAGAATCGAATTTTACATCTACAGGGTCAAGCAGTGTGGCAAAGAAGAGATGCCCTGGCAGGCACCACTCCTAAGCCTGGAGATGTTGTCCAAAGGCACCCAAAAGGGTATAGATGAGAGAGGAAAGGCCAGTGGTGTGGTTGGACATTTAACAGATGTCTCCCCATGGCTGTGTTTCCATCCTCTGGGGGTGTAGAGAATCCCAGGATCCCTGAGGATGGAAAAGTCCTGCCAGCCCATGGAGCCCACCCTGTGCCCAATGCCCACCTTGTCCCCCAGCCCAGAGCTCTGAGTGCCACAGCCAGTCCTGCCTTGGGCACCTCCAGGGCTGGGCACTCCAAACCTCCCCGGGAAGCCCCTTCCAGTGCCTGCCCACCCTTTCCATGAGGAAATTCCTCCTGATGTCCAACCTGACCCTGCCCTGGCCCTGCCTGAGGTCATGCCCTCTGCTCCTGTCCCTGTGCCCTGGAGCAGAGCCTGACCCCCCGTCCCGGCTCCCCCTCCTGGCAGGGAGTTGTAGAGGGTGAGAAGGTGCCCCCTGAGCCTCCTTGTCTCCAGATGATCTCCCATATCAATGTTCTCACAGGATTTTACCTTCCTGAGCAGGTTCTCCCAAGGCAGTCCCTGAAGCCCCAGTTTCTGAGGGCCTTGGCTCTTTTCCCTCTGCTTTTGGATGCTCCAGCACGAGCAGTTTTATTTTGCTTTCCCAGTCCTCCTCCTCACAGTCTGGGCCTGACAGCTCTGTCAGGAGGTAACAGACAGGAGCCATAATCTAAACTGATGTCTCCTCTTTGATAGTGTGAGCCACTAAAGCAGATGCTGATAATCAAGATAATCAAATCAAGATCCTCAGATCTGAGAGTTTCAGACGTGCAGACACATTGAACTGGATGAGCAGCCCTGGCATTTATTTTGCTAACTTCAGGCTGGCTGGATTTTACAACCTTTTCCAGACAAATTATTTTGGGGGGAGGGAAAATTGCTGTGAATAGTCAGGCTGATCCTTAGCAAGGGTCTGAACTACCCCTGAGCTGGTTAATCTTCTCTGACGTGGCTCAGTGGAGGCAGAGATTCAATTCAGCAGCTTCCTCAGCAAAAAGGAGATGTTTTCACAGCAACTAAAAGCACTGCTGAGGGTCCTGGGCTGGCCCTGGAGGGTCCTGGCCTGGATGCTGCCACCAAAGAGACTCTGTGTGGTGAACTGGCAACTTCTGGGAACAACTTTCTTGTTCCCAGGAGCTCAGCAATGTCCATCACACCTGTAGCTTGAAAAAACCCAATCCAAAATGGTGTTGCCCAAGTTGTCCCATCCCTGGAAGTGTCCAAGGCCAGGCTGGACAGGGCCTGGAGAAACCTGGTTAGTGGGAGGTGTCCCTGTCCATGGCAGGGAATGGGACTGGATGGGCTTTAAGGTCCCTTCCAACCCAAACCATTCTAGGATTCAAGGATTCTTATCCCCCTTTTTTTTTTCAAAACCCCAACATTTTAGGATGGGTTTAGGAGAGTTTGTATCAGATGTGTTTGTGGTTGGACCTGTAACCAAAACCTGCATTTATGAAGAATCACAAGGAATGAGAAATACAATGACAGCACTCAGGGCTCTGCAGTTCCAAACAAAGCTGCTGTTTGTTCCTCCCAGGAATCACCAGACAATGAGCTGCAGGTGCCCACCCCTGAGGAGGGGCTGGGGCAATGCAGGGCACCAACCAGGTCCCTGCTCTGCCCCCTCAGGGGCTGCCAGGTCACTGTAAGGGTTACAGACCCAAGAGCCTGTGCTGTCCAAGTGAAGTTCCTTCTGGGAGTTGTCCTGCTGGATGGAAGGTACTGCCTTGGGTTTGTTCCCGTGGGGGTTGGGGGTGCCCTTTGCCATCTGAGCTGTTTAATATCTCCAGGTAGGAGGTTTTGTGTGAGTTCTGCCCCTGCTGTTCAAGAACAGGTTTCTGAGCTGGCCTAAAGGCAGGAGACAGGCTGGAAAGCTGCTGCTCCTGAGCTTTGGTCTGACTTTGGAACTGCACCAGGTCCCAGGGGTAGTTGTGGTTTGTCACACTCAGGTGGGAGCCTGAGGGACTGTGAGGTGTTAACAGTGAAGTCTCCAGAGAGCCAGAAACTTGGTTCTTAATTCTGATGTGGTTTCCCTTGTCACAGCCCTGCTCCAGCTGGTGAGCAATGGAAGGGCTGCAGAGGGGGAACCACAGGAACCCTGTCACTCCTCTGGTCCATCAAATATATTTATTAATTTCCCAGTCTTGGAAAAACCCCAAGATAAACATATGTAATGGTTTTAGAGAGGAAGAGCTGCCAAGCTGGGCCAAACCAAAACCTGATACTTCACTTCTTGTAAATAATGTTCTGCTTTTGCCATCTCTGATATTTTTCACTCTCTGAAGGGGAACAGGTTATTGAGTTCTAACTTGAATGAAGTTTGTGATATTCTTAAAAGGCTACAGTGAGTGTGCAGTAAGGCCATACCCTGAGCAGGGATGTTGCTGTGGGTCAATCCCTTCCTGGAGCCCTGGCTGGGGGCTGGAGAGCTTGCAAGAAGTTGGATGATATTTTAATATTTGTTTATTGTTGCCTAAGGTAAAATTGCAATTGCAGAGTCAAGGTAACCAGGCAGCAGAAAAGTTCCATGTTTTTTATTAAGGTAAATAAATAGCAGTTTCATTTGGGGTATCTTTGTCTTTATCATCTTTCCTTGAATTGTGGTTGAACGTGAATGATGATTTTAAACCTGCCCTTGGCTTTCCCAGGCCACTTCCAGTTCCTCTGCTGAGACACTGAAGTCAAACTGTGCCTGTTCCTTTTATCTTTAATACTTCTGAAATCATTGGCTCAAATAAAACAAAAATAGGCTCAGAAACTCGAAATAAGTTGGCAGGAGTGGTTTATAAATAAATAAACCATCCTCTTGCCTGTGGACAGAGTGAGCTTTGACCTGAAGCTTGCTGGGAAACATGAAATGGGAGATGGGGTTTTATTTTGCTGGACTGAAATATAACAGGAACTGAAATTTGGGTGAAAACTGAAATTCAACAGGTACAAATCTTATGCATTGGTTTGGCAATTCTATAAATGCCTTTAAATTGGTATTCCCTGGTCACAGTTGGCACTGAAGTGCATTAGCTGGACATTGACCTTCTGTCTGGGTGGCTGCAGTGGGGTTGGTGTTGATGAGGAAAAGGAACTTGAAGTGCTCTCGAGCTCCTGGAGTCTGCCTGGGAGAGACTGGGCTTTGGTTGGGATGTGGAATGAATCACCCTCACTCCCTGTCTGTGGCAGGGGATTAGGACAAGATGATCTTTAAGGTCCCTCCCACCCAAACAATTCTGTGATTCCATGTCCCTTCCTCCTTTTCCTGGAAATGAGTTGTGTGTGTTTTGTTGAGGCTTATCCCAACTTCCCAGGCTGGGGATTAGGAAGTTCTGCAGCTCAGAAGGGAATCTGAGAGCCAGAGAGATCTATAACCCTGTGGACTGACAGCCACAGAGGTTGTGTGTTCAAAACTCCCGAGTTCATAAATATTTACACGTTTTCATGATCCCTCCTGGCAGCAGTTTGTGAGCTTGGAGGAGGCCAAGGCAGCTCAGCTGTGGGAGGGCAGTGGGTCAGCACAGCTGAGGGAGGGAAATTGCTGGGGCTCTTCTAAAGAGGGAATTCTTCCCTGGGAGGGTGGGCAGGCCCTGGCACAGGTTGGGCAGAGCAAGTGCGGCTGCCCCTGGATCCCTGGGAGTGTCCAAGGCCAGGTTGGAGCCACCTGGGCTGGTGGGAGGTGTCCCTGCCCATGGCAGGGGGTGGAATGAGATGCCCTTTAAGGTCCTTTCCAACCCAGACCAGTCTGTGATTCTGTGATTCTTCCCCTGGTCCTTTTCATGTTTGTTTAGGGCTGGTTTTGCTGTATTTTGTGGGGAGTTGTTCCCTGGCACAGGTGGGCACATCCCAGGGTGATGCCCATGGCTCTGCTGAGCCCCTGCAGGGATGTGATTAGTAAATTAATCAGATTAAAAACTTTTAGTTGTGATTATTGGTGGGTTTTTTTCCTAATAAACTGACATTTTAATTGTTACATCTTTGTCTGGGATCTTCCTGCTGTGCCTTAACACACCTGTAGGGTTTGAAAATGGGGTTCCACCTGCAATGCACCTTTCTAGACCCACAGATCTGCTCCACACCTGCACAGGTCGTGGCCTCACCCAGGATGGGCACTGGGAATGGGCAAGGAAAAGACAGGCTGGGTGGGAAAACTCAAGGAGAGGGGGAGGTTAATATTTGATTAAAGCTTCCTTGCAGTGTTACCTGAGCCAGGTGGGGGGTTTGCTGAGGCTGGTGCTGGTGCTGGTGCTCAGCCCTCACCCAGAGCGTGCAGGTTCTGGAAAGTGTCTCGGTGTGTAGGAGGAAACCACATCTTGTTGGAATTTGCATTGTGTCACTTTACATGTGGTTCTATCTCGTGCTTAGTGATGCAGCACAACCCCCTGTGACCCCACTTGGCTCCACAACTGGAGCAGAGCTGGGGAAGGGTGTCTGGGCCTTGGAGCTGCATCTGTAATGGGGGGTGTGGAGGAGACACCTGCCCTGCTTGCTTTATTTTCTTTTTTTTTTTAAGCATTTTGGTTCATGGCATGATTTTTTGTTTATTTATATACAGAATTCTTAAAGTTTATTTTATCAAGACATTCCCTGTGTGGAACAAGGGTAGTAACTGTATTTTCTGCTTTATCTCTCCATATCTAACCTATTTCTGGCAAATGAAAATGGGGTCAGATTCTCTAACCCAAGTGTGCTGATACCCTTAACAAGGATTACAGAAAAAAAAAGCCTAAAAAAAACAGTCTTAATTTTTTACTTTGCAAATTTGTGTGTCTGCTGCCACTGCACTGCCTGATAACTGGGAGGGTTGGCAGCTGGGAAGGAAATCCTGCATTTCCCTCCCCATTTACTTCCAACGGGAGGGAAAAGCTCCCACGACCTTCCATGTCCATCCACAGCCCCTACAACGCTGCTGCCACTGCTGGTGGTGTGCATTTCAAAAAGAAAATGAATTTTTAAGCCTTTAGAGGTGGGACAGCTCTTGCCTAAGGGAGAGTGTGGAGCAGCGTCTCGGAGCAGCTCGTTCTGCCCGGGAATAGCCCCCCGAGGGGGGGGTTGGACACGGTTCTCCTGCCCCAGCCCCGAGCCGGGGGCACCTGGGCGTGGGTCCCTCCCCCGGGGGGCACCTGGGCGTGGGTCCCTCCCCTGGGGGGCACCTGGGGGTGGGTCCCTCCTCCGTCTCACCCAGCCTTGCCCCGTGCCCTTCGGACAGGAAAGGTCGCGGTGCCCGGGGGGAACATCCCCACGCCCGGGCTGGGAGACACCTCGCAACAAATAAATAAATAGAATAGAATGGCTCCTGATTATAAGGGACAACTCCCTGTGAATCTTAATTACTGTAATTGCTCCCAGTTACTATGGTGATTGGTGGGCGCTCGGGCGGCTTTGCTGGGCGAGGGGTGTTTACTCTCCGTGTCTCGTCCCTGCAGCTCCAGCCAAAGCCCCCAATTTCCCTGGAATTCCTCCCTGGGGCGGCAGGATGAGCCGCCCGTGGCAGGACACGGATATCCAGGCTGCAGGTCCTTGCTGGAGGCAGAACCTGTGCCGAGGCTCTGTCCGTGCCCTCGCCAGGGGTGGCCGGTGCTGCCCAAAAAGTGCCACTCAGCCCTGGGAACACAAAGGTGGTGGCACTTCATAGCTGGCATCTGTGTGGGCAATTAACCAGACGAGCAAAATGAGGTTTTGTATGGTTTTCTTAGGAGCTTTCCCTCTCCTGAAATAAGGAATAACCAGCTGGGGGATGGCTGCACAGTCACTCCCTGCTCCCTCGGGGTTTAGTTTTGGAGGATCCCAGCTCGGGTGTTCCTGCTGACTGGATTGGGGGAGTCTGTGGTGGGGTTGTTGGAGTGTCCTGTGCAAGGCCAGGAGCTGGACTGTATTACCCAGCTGGGTCCCCTCCAACTCAGCTCATTCTCTGGGTCTATGATTCAAAGTTTTCACATAAAACCAACAATTCTGGGCTGCACAGGGAAATTTTCAACCAGCAGAACTCAAAGTGTTCATTTTCCTAAGTGAGGATTTGTGTGCAATCCCTCCTTCCACCCCCCCATGAAGCCCCAATATTATTTTTAAGCAGACCAAAGTTTCTAATGAAAGGCAAACAGCTGTCAGAGGGGCCCTTCCCTCTCCCAGTTCCGAGAATTCCCTGCTCAGCTCAGCAGCCGATCAGTCCATATGTGGCTTTTTCTCTCCCTGCAGCCCATGGCAAGTGTTGAAACAAAAATAAGTATCCTGGGAGTGTCTCAGCAAAACTCGTGTTTATCTGGAGCTAAACTGCAATTAATAAAGAGCCCCTGAGTGAGGCTGCCCCTCGGAAGGCAGCAGGAAAACTCGGGTGTGCAGCATTTCATGGAGCGAGCGCTGTCGGCTGCAGGAGCTGCGGCCGCTCGTGCTATCGGAGCTCATTAATCTGTGCTCTGAGCATGAAAAGCCACAAATAAATAACGTGCAGGGTCTTTCCCCTGCCTTTTCCTGCCTTTCCAGAATTAACACGCTGGTTTGGGGGCTGGTAAGGCATCCCTGTGGCCAGCCTGGGTCAAACACCAGCCCCGGGGCTCTCAGCCCCGCAGATCCGCTCCCCCCGCTCCCTCTTCCCCTCCCTCCACTTCCAGCCTTTAAAGCTCTGGAGAGCCGGGAGAGCCACGTGCCCAGGCTAATAATAGTCACAGCCACTGTAATTCCTCTAAAAATCAGGAGTTTGGGGAAGGGTTTATTGGAGCAGCTGTCTGGAAGCAGGAGCAGGCAGAGTTGCTCGGCGCCTTCGGAGCTGTTCGGAGGTGACTGGGATTTCCTGGGTCTTTATTGTGTGCTGGGATTGGGATCCCACAGGAAAGCCCTGGCCTGGCACCCTCACTGCCAAAGAGTTGTTTTGGTTTTTTTTTATTTTTTGATCCCCTCAAGCTTCTCAGAGTGATTTCAAAGAGCAGGGGGTAGCAGCAGGTCAGGGTGGTTTTAAAGGCACTGGTTAATTTTTCCTGCAGGAAGAGTGACAGCGGTGTTGGAGAAAGGGAAAAACTTCTATCCAGGGTTTATGGCACAGCCAGGGGTTAAATCCTACACAGTCCTTTGAAACAGAAAGCAAAAATCACAAGTTCATTGCTGGATCATGAGATTTTATGTAAATTAAGACCGAATCAGGTGTAGGGAGCAGTAAGTGATAGCGAAGTTCCCACTTTTCCTGATTCTGGATAAAGGCAGCACAGCAGTGCCCGTGCCTGGGCTCGGCACTCACCGTGCCCCTGGCTCTGCTCACAAACCCCACCGAGGGCTCCTGGCTGTCCACAGCCACACAGTCTGTGCAGCTCACTCTGAGTATTAAACATACAGATTAAAGGAAGGAATTTATTACTGTAGTTCCCTTGGAGGTCTCCTCAACCATGCTGAGCTCTGCAGGGACATTCTGAGCACAAACCCCACTGGAACAGGGACTTTCATTTCTTCTGGAAACTGCAGTTATTAGCAAAGTGCCAGTCTCCTTTTTCTCTCTTTTCCCTTTCAGACAGTGACAATAAATCCCAGTTTTAAGGGGTTTTTCCTCCCCAGTCCCTGACACGGCTCCAATAATCCCACCCGAAGCCGGGCTGAGTCCCCTCCCCGCGGCAGGAGCCGCATTCAGTGCACAGCCCGTGTTTGCCTTCACGGGAGGAGCCCTGACGAGGAATCTGTCGCTTCCCAACACACCCTTCATCCTTTAAAAGTTTATTCCAAAGGTTTGACACCGTCTCTGCCGACAGTGACGCTGCTGCTGGACAGCTCCCAGCCCCGGGCAGGGTTTGTGCGGCAGAGCCGCGGCGGCAGCGCCCGGAGCCCCGAACTGGAGCGCCC
>JAJPCS010000102.1:34890-48512 GCA_021164005.1 Willisornis vidua nigrigula
GTGGCTGGGAGGGTGGGCAGGCCCTGGCACAGGTTGGGCAGAGAAGCTGTGGCTGCCCCTGGATCCCTGGGAGTGTCCAAGGCCAGGTTGGAGCCACCTGGGCTGGTGGGAGGTGTCCCTGCCCATGGCAGGGGTGGCACTGGATGGGCTTTAACGTCCCTTGGCACACGAACCATTCTGGGATTCTGTGATGTTTTATAAAAATCAAGAACAGTTTTTGTCTCTGAAGACCAGATTTGCCCTTCAGTTGTTGTTGAGTCCAACCAGATTTTGGCAAACCAAGGACCTCTGTTCCTGCCAAAACCTGCCTAAGGAGTAGAAACCACACTCAAACCCTGACCAAACCCTGGGCAACACCTGCATTGTGGGGTTACCTTGTCATTTAAAGTTTCATTTGGAATTTGGAAGCAGTTGTTCTCCTCAGCCTGGAGTCAGCCAAAACAGGCTCAGTTTGTCACACCATTCCCAGAGCACCACCTTGAGAGGCCAAAGGGTGGCCAAAAAACATCATCCTGAACAAATTTCCCACAGGAAGTGCTTTGTGTCTAAGGATACAGTTTGGGTCTGGAATATTTGACTTTTCCACGTTAAAGGTGGATTTCTAATTTGGCTGGAACTGGATCAGGCTCTGCAGAAGCTGCTGTTGCCCTCCTGCATCTTGTGCATTTTCTGGCAGCTCTCTTTTAATTAAGCCTTATCTCAACTGCTCAAGAGCAGTTCTCAGAATTATTTGTGGGGCATCACATGCTTATGATGGGTTATTTCTGTCCCTGATATCCAAGGACAGGCAGTTTCCTGCTCCATGTGCCACCCGGAGCTGGGGTGGCAGAGGATGGGTGACAGAGGATGGGTGGCAGGTGCCCCCAAGGTGGGCACAGCAGGGGGTCAGGATCCTCCCCAGAGGCCTGGCAGGGGCTCCCAGAAGGGCTGAGACAGGAGGTTTTATGTCTTTGAGGCCATTTCTTCTGTGCAGGGCTGAGTCCATGTCCCAGTGTGGGCATGTGGGGAACCTCATCCAGAGCTTCACTCTCCCTGCTCCTCTGGGACCTCGGAGTGACTTTACAAAGCAATTTTACAGTGAATAACAACTTTGCCTCCTCAGTCCCCAAGCCCAGCCCCCATGGAAGGCTCTCAGCCTGGCAGAGGAGCTGCTTCAGCCCCCAGGCCCCTTTCCCAGGGCACCCACAGTGTTGGGAGGGGTGGCAGAGCTCCCCTGCCCTGCCCAGTGTGGGCACTGCCCCTTCACCCCAGAAACACGAGGCTTTCCCTTCCATGGGTGTTCTTGTCTCTGAGGGTCTTTCAAGGCTGTTCCTTTTGTTGGAAACTGCTTTTACTTGTTGATTTCTGGTAAGAGGAGCAGTTGCCCAGTTCAGTGTGTAACTCCACCCAAACCTCCTTACTCAAGGGCACGGCTCCATCTCGCTGCCATTCAGAGCAATCCATGGTGGAAAAATGGCAGGATTGGCTTCCTAAAGACACCAAGACTTTTGCAGTGCCTTGGGATGTGGAGCAGGGATGAGCTGATGGGTTGGGCTGCTCAGAGTCCTCTCCTGCCTGGCACAAGGACTCGCAGCCCTCCCTGTGCCCAGGGAAGCAGAGCCAGCAGCTCAGCCCAACACTTCTCCCAACACCCAAAATGCTGGAATTCAACTCTATTTTGCAGTGCTGTAAGTTGGCCAAATATAGTTTTTCTATAGTGAGGAATATTGATGGATTTCATCTGACTGTGACTAAAATAACGTTTCAAATGTGCTAAACATGGACTTTTTTTAGTTAGTAACTAGAGCAGAGATTTCACAGAATCCCAGAATGGTTTGGGTTGAAGGGACCTCAAAGCCCACCCAGTGCCACCCCCTGCCCTGGGCAGGGACACCTCCCACTGTCCCAGGTTGCTCCAAGCCCCATCCAAGCTGGCCTTGGGCACTCCCAGGGATGGGACAGCCACAGCTTCTCTGGGTCAGGAGCTGCTTCAGCTGCTCCACAAAGTCCATTTCAGTGAGAAGTTCCGTGGGAAGGACAAAAGGGGCGGCAGCACTTCAGCTCTATTTGTGTATATTTATGGTGCCACGAATGTGTGGCAGATGGTGCTGCTTTTGTGTCTTCACACTTGCAGAGATGTTTAATTACAGCCTATAAATAGCTGCTTGATGACTTACGGTCAGATGCTCCTTCATCGGGCGGGGGGGACAATAAGTAAGAACAAGAACAGATTTTTTTTCCCCCCTCCCCATCAGACAAGTGTCCTGTTCATTGTGACAGACGATTTCCAGAGGTGGGGACTGCCAAGGTTGTTCTGCACTGGGCTCCTCACCCACCCTGTGCAAGGGCCTTTCACCAAGCACAGTGTTTATTGCACAGAATTCCAGATTTTCTGCCCCAGCCCTGGAACTGTCCAGTGCCTCACTTGTACAGTGCCATTGAAGACCTCACTGACCTGCCTTCACCCTGTAAATCTGATACCTCCCTTCTTGTCTGACCCTGTTAAGTCTCAGTCACATGAAACCAACACCAACAGCTTGGCTTTTGTGAGTGAAAATTGCAGCCTGTGAGATGACTTTGAAAGGAAAGCACAATTGATGGCTCCCACATGCTCCAGCAGGGGGGAAATATGGTTTTTCTCTGAGCAAATATGTTAAAGAGCTCGGGCCAGGGAAGAGCAGGAGGGTGGCAGCAGATTCCCAAGTTCAGGAGCAGGCAGAGGGCAATCAGCGCTGGAACATCCCGTGCTGTGATTGTGCTCCTTCTGCCTCAAATGCTGTGCCATGTCAAGATGAAATAACTGTAATTAGGGGAAATAACAGGCAAAGCAGTGGCTTGTGTGGAGATGCCTCAGCTCTGTCAGAAATAACCCTGGGGGGAGGCTCGTTCAGGTGGGGTGGGCTGGCAGAGCAGGGGCAGCTCCAGTACCAGTGCCCATGGGCAGCTCCCAGTGCCCGGGGGCAGCTCCCAACACCAGTGGGCAGCTTCCAACACCAGTTCCCAGGGGCAGCTCCCAGTGCCAGTGGGCAGCTCCCAGTGCCAGTTCCCATGGGCAGCTCCCAGTGTCCAGGGGCAACTCCAGCACCAGTGCCCATGGGCAGGTCCCAATACCAGTGCCCATGGGCAGCTCCCAGAACCAGGGCTGATGGTCAGCTCCCAGCACCAGCGCCCATGGGCAGCTCCCAATACCAGTGCCCATGGGGCTGCCAGGCAGAGGCTGCAGCCAAAATAAACAGCTCTGGCACGAGGTGCTTCCTGGAGAGCAGTGAGTGCCAGGACAAGAAAGATGCTTCTGGAAAAAGGGGGGAGAAATCCTTCAGTTCCAGTTGTTGTGAAGCCAAATACGAAGCTGAGAGCCAGCACTGAAGCTTTTCAAGCTGCTCCTTCCTTGTCCATGTGGAAACGGGAACACTGGGGAAGGCACTGGGAAAATCAGCTGTTGGGCTTCAGTGGTGCCAGGAGGTTGGCACAGCAATATCTGGTTAAACTGGGGATGTGGGGGTGTCCCAAAGGTGTCACTTTGGTCCCACATCCCTCCATCCCACCAGAGCCAGAGCCAACCCCTCATGTTCCAGAGCAGGGCAAAGTGTGCTGAGGGCAGGGACTGGCACCAGGGGCACACCTACAGCTCCAAGCAGGGCAGGGTGTGCTGAGGGCAGGGACTGGCACCAGGGGCACACCTGCAGCTCGGTGGCACTGTCCCATGAGCCATGAAGTGCAGCACCTCATTGTGCAGCTGATGTGCAGGAATTCACCCAGATTTATTGAAGTATCAAAACTGAAATGAAAATTATTGAATTGCAGTTTCTGGGAGAGTTTAATCTGATTTTCTGTGTTTTGCTGCAGGGAGGCAGCGAATGTTTCCTGATGGGAGAGGAGCAGGGGCAGGGCAGGGTGGGCAGCAGGGAATGCACTGCCATGGACTGCACAAAATCATGGAATCACAGAACTTGGGTTGAAGGGACCTTAAAGCCTACCCAGTGCCACCCCTGCCATGGGCAGAGACACCTCCCACCAGCCCAGGTGGCTCCAGCCTGGCCTTGGACATTCCCAGGGATCCAGGGGCAGCCACAGCTTCTCTGCCCAACCTGTGCCAGGGCCTGCCCACCCTCCCAGCCAGCAAGTCCTCCCCAGTCTCCCACCTTCCTGCCCTCTGGCAGTGGGAAGCCATTCCCTGTGTCCTGTCCCTCCATCCCTTGTCCAAAGAGTATTAACTCAGTCCTGGGTGAACAGGAAGAGCACAGGAAAATAAAGAATTGTCTCACCAGCTTGTGATGAGACAGTAAATAAGTCAGGGAGCACATGAAGGGTGATGTTCCTACAACATGGAATGTCTGGGTGGGTGAGATGCAACCAGGTCTCCAACCACATCTTCTGAGCAACGGCCACTGCACCTGAGGGGATGTTCCTGGGACAGAGTGTGAGGTTGTGGATCCTGAGAGCAGCTTAGCAAAGCAAATTGCCTCACTTTGTTGGTCAGAGCTGTTCAATACTTGTGGATATCGATGGGAGGATAATTAGGGTGAGTGTTGAGCAGCAGCAGGAGGATGGAATTGTAAATCATTGGGAGCTGGGGCCATCCTGAGGGACCCTCTGACAGGGGAAGGATGATCTCACCCACACATCAGGCTCCTTCCAGCAGTGGCCACGATCAGACATCCATCTGAGTGCCTTTACAAGATTGTAAGATAATATTGTAAAGATAAATCCTTTTCCATTCCTCAGAAATCTCTCAGATTTATTTTGTTTTCTCTTTTTTTTTTTTAAATTTATTTTTTTGTGTCCTTGCCATGGAGCTTTTCTTAGCACCAAGAATCACCAAGCAGCTGGTGCTGAGCTGACTTGGTGACCATCATGTTCCCTGCTGAGATAATTGTGTCACTTCTGTGCCAGAAGAGAAGCCACCCCACCACTGGGCTGAGTGATGTGTTTATTGTCAGGAATCACAGGAATTACTGCCCAGGAAGGAAGAGACAAATAATCAAGTATTGTATTTAGTGAGATCATAGAATGGTTTGGGTTGGGAGGGACTTTAAGGATTGTCTTGTTCCACCCCTGCCATGGGCAGGGACACCTCCCACCAGCCCAGGTGGCTCCAGCCTGGCCTGGGACACTCCCAGGGATCCAGGGGCAGCCACAGCTTCTCTGCCCAACCTGTGCCAGGGCCTGCCCACCCTCCCAGCCACCAATTCCTTCCCAATCTCCCACCCAGCCCTGCCCTCTGGCAGTGGGAAGCCATTCCCTGTGTCCTGTCCCTCCATCCCTTGTCCCCAGTCCCTCTCCAGCTCTCCTGGAGCCCCTTCAGGCCCTGGCAGGGGCTCTCAGGTCTCCCTGGAGCCTTCTCTTCTCCAGGGGAGCATTCCCAGCTCTCCCAGCCTGGCTCCATTCAGGAGATGCTCCAGTCCCTTCATCAATAGCACAAAGATATTAAATCCAAATCTAAACTGTTACTGTTATACAGCAGAGCAATCTCTCTTTGATTGGAATTTAGTTGATTATTGCATTTCCTTAGAGAAATTCTATTAATTGCTTCATTAACATAATTTGGAATGCTAATTGGTAACATCTCCAGATTCTGAAGGCTCAGCCCAAACCTGTCTCTGCTGTCACTGCCAGGCACGGATCTCTCTGCCTTGGCAGCACTCCAGGGCCAGGGTGTTTGGGTTAAAGAAAAACAGCCTCTATCTATTTTTTTTCCTAGGAAAATGAGGATTCTAATTGCTCTCCAAAGTAATTACTGAGCTGGGTTTATCAGGGAGGCCAGTTGACATTTCAGGCCCAGCGTTGGCTCTCTGGCTGTGACACTAATGACACCCCCTGAAATGCTAATGGGATTGTAAGGGATGATCCTGCTTGGTAAAGCCATTCCACTGCTTTGCAGACAATGTTGTTGAAAATGTGGATTCCCCCAGTCCAAGGAAAATGTATTTTGTGGACTTTATCTGACCCTGCTCCTTATCAGAATGAACTGAGGGTGGATCTTTTGGTGAGATGTTTTACTGGTGCTGCTACAATTATGCTAAAGAAGGCACCCTGATATCTTAAAGTTGTGTATATTCATTTTATTGAGACCTTGTGAGGGTTTGTTTTTAAATGCCCCATCCCTGGGAGTGTCCAAGGCCAGGCTGGACAGGGCTTGGAGCCACCTGGGCTATGGAAGTGTCCCTGCCCATGGCAGGGGTGGCACTGGGTGGGCTTTGAGGCCCCTTCCCACCCAAACCATCCCAGGCATCTATGAAATGGATATGGCTGGTTTCCAGTGTTTGTGTTAGATTTTAGTGGGACTGACCACTAAATCCTTCTGGGGAGTGACAACAACACCTGAAACCATTTCTCTTCTTATTTTAATTATGCTCCTTCCTGAATTTCTGGAAATTGCAAGAAACTTTTTAAGAGGAGGAGTCAGAAAACATCCATGAGAGCAGGTTTGCTTCCTCTTGAAAACAGAAGGTTGAGCTTGGAGAAAATGGGGTGAAAGAAAGCCCAGGGACCTGAAACACTGGGGGTTCATTCCCTCTGGAAAGCCCCTCTGAAATGAGGGGAGACCTTTCCCTGGTGACCGGCACGTGGGGTGGATGCTGAGGGTGACGCAACAGCACATGGAGCCTCCCTGGGGAAGAGGCTCCTTTGTAATTCCCATTTATTTACTGGAAGCAAAGCCAGTGAAGTGTCAAAGGCTGTGACACACCCAGCACCCCCTGGCAGGGGGGATTCTCCTCTCAGGGGATGCTGCACTCAGGGGATGCTCCACTCAGGGGATGCTCCACTCAGGATTCCTCCACAGCAGGGAGCCAAGACCTGTTGGAGTCAGGGATTCCAGACCAGCAAGCCCTGGAAAGGTCCAAGGGTAATGGAGAAGTGAAATATTGGATGTGTCAAGAGTTTAATTAAAGAGAGAATGATGCCAAGTCCCTCAGATAATTTAAACAGTAACTCAAGGGGGTCTCCTCTTATAGCAGGTAATTACCAAAACAATTCCTGCATTTATTCCAAAGGAAAACCATGAGTGGACTCATCTATCACCTGGATAAGCCAAGGGTTGTAATAAACATGAGTGTTATCAGGGTGAAATATGATTGTGATCTTCTCAGCTCTTCAATCATAAGAAGGAGCCTGTCAAAAACCAGTCTCAGGAGGTGCCTCAAAGCAGAAATATTTAAAAATGGAAATTACCTCACCCCAGTGGGAAAATATCTGTGTAGTAAAATTGCAAACCAGGAGCTCAAGGAGCATCTGCTGGCCAAGAAAGCAGCAGAGCTGGGGTTGCCCAGCCTTGTTTGTGCAGCTCAGGCCAGAGGGAGCAGCCTGCTGGATTTATGGGGATAAAAGGCATTTTTAAGCACAAACTTCCCTTCCTCAGCGACTGGAGAGGCTGGAGCCAGCTGGGGTCGGGCTCTGCCTGCAGGGAACAAGGGACAGGACAAGAGGAAAGCACCCAAACCAGGGGAGGTTCTGGTTGGATATCGGGAAAATTTCCTCACACTGAGGGTTGTCCAGCCCTGGCTCAGCTGCCCAGGGCAGGGGTGGATCCCCAGCCCTGCAGGGATTTCAAAGCCCTGTGGATGTGGCACTTGGGGACAGGGGACAGGGGTCAGTGGTGGCCTGGGCAGTGCTGGGGGATGGTTGGAGTTTTTGGTCTTGGAGGACTTTTCCAACCTAAACCTTTCCATGATTCCATACAAATGTGCAGCCACTCCTTAGGAAGAACCAAGAAGAATCAAAGAGAACTCCAGAACACAGATACAGCTACAGGATTTAATGCCACTTTTTGCATCTTATCCCAGAATGGTTTGGCTGGAAGGGACCTCAAAGCCCACATTGTTCCAACCCCCTGCCATGGGCAGGGCAGAGAAGGGAACCTTCCAGCCACAGCTGAAGGCAACTTTAAATGGCTTTCTCTGCACCAAAAAGGGGAAGAAAATAACATAAACCAAACCTCATCTGACTAAAGCTCCTGATGAGGGAGTCCTGCCCCTCCTGGGAGATCTGGGCCTTGCTGTGGCTGAGCACTGAACCTCAGGGAGGCTGCACAGTCCTGGGGTGTCCCCACCAAGGGGCCCCTCAGCAGCCCTGCACAGCCACACTGGCCCTTTCCAGCAGCTTCTCAGAGGGTTCATGGCACAGATGCCAGGGCTGAGTCTCCCTGGGCAAAAACAGCACCAAGGAGGGGTGTTAAACCAGTGTGAGTGTCCAGCACTGAGCCCTGGGGAGGATGAAACAGAAACCAGGGGTTGGGAAGCCTCAGCTAAGTGTGGGATTTACATCTGAGGCGTCACAGGGTTTGTTCTCCAGACAACAGTAAAATAAGTAGATAATGGTATAATCTAAAATGGATTTCATGGTGTCTGTTGACAGGATAGTAGGAAAAATAGACCTCTTGGAGCATTTAATCATAATGGTAATACAGGAAGGAAGCAGAGACTGTCCCCAGAAGAGACCAATGCTCCATTTCCCCAGGATTTGCAGAACTCACTCTGGGCTTTGCCAACCCCTGTTAAAACCCCTGAGAAAGCAGCACCAGGTGTTGGAAACCACAACGGAGCAGGATCAGGTACAGAATTAATGGGTGTAGTTTGCAAATGTGTATAAGGGAAATAAAGGGGTAAAACCAACAAATTTCAACAGCCCTTTCCCTGAGGAACCATCTCCTGATAATGGGGACAAACCCCATGGACAGGAACTTCACTGCCTTCACTGATGGCACACCCAACCCAAAGGAGGACATCAAGATTGTGAGAGTCTTTAGAGAGAGATGTTGGAGTCCCCTGGGGAGTTTCTCTCTTGAGTTATGCCAGGGGAGGTTTAGATTATATATTAGGAGGGGAAAGAAGTCATGGAAAGGCCAAGTGCCACATCCACATGGCTTTGAAACCCCTCCAGGGATGGGGACTCCACTCCTCCCCTTGAGAACCCCCTCAGCTTGCAGGGGGTTCCAGCCCAGAATGAACCAGGTTATATTTAGAGGAGGAAGAATTGTGCATTATGAATGAAGGGGCACGTCAGGAGAGCCTGACACAGAAAGGCACTCTGAGTGCCAGGGCTTGGCTCTCCTGGGCAGCAGGACTGTCCCTCCTCCTGCAGGACTGTCCCTCCTCCTTCCATGACTCATCCCTGTGCGAGGAACCCTCCATGAAGCTAAAAACCTCTTGTGCTCATACATAGATAATGAGCAGAAAGGTTATAAATGCCTAATGATATTTAGATCATGTGTTCATGGTTTAGCACTTCTGAGGTCTTGAATTTCCTCCTTCCAGGCCTATCTCAGTCTGTTTTCCCTGGGGAACAGAGACTGCACTTGGAAAGCAGGAATGTGTTTAATTAATAAGTTGTCAGCTAAAAAGTATTGCTGGGGCTGGCTCAGAAAGCTGTTTAATTTGGGTACCCAAACCAAAGGGCTGGAAAGAGAACTGTGATGACTTCACAGCTGAGTCACTCCAAAATGCCTTGTGGAGCAGAATTAAGTTATGGTCCATCAGGAGATGGGATGTCAGGAGAAACTGCAGAACCCTTGGCTGTCTGAACTCAGAGCTGTAATTCAGAAATCAACTTGCTGCAATAGAAGACATATTTCAGGACTTCTCCCAGATACAAAAATGCAGGAAAGGCACCTTGAATCAGGCCACAGGTTCTTAGAGGATCTTTAGAATCCCTTCCAGCCCAACCCATTCTCTGATTCCATGATTCCTGGAATCTGACTGGAAGTGATGGGTTCACACAGGGATCATTTGTCCTGGAAACACTGAATGCAAGGATGTTCCCAGGCTGCCCATGCAGACCTTGGACCCAGAGTCTCCAGGGCCACCAGTGACTCATGTCCCCAAGAACCACATCCCCAGGGCCTTCCAATTCCCTCCAGGGATGGGAACACCACCAGTTCCCTGTGCCAGGGAGGTGCCAGCACTCGGGTCTGGTCCTGCCACAGAGCTCACCAGGGTGAGCCTGCAAGCCCTTCAGACATCTCTCTCTTCCCCTCCAGTTCCAGCTCAGCTCCATCCATGTTCCATCTGTTGGGATGGAATGTGCCTGTGCCACACTCCTGGCACAGCTGCCCCGGGGTTGGGAAGGGCACCCCAGGTATTTGGGGACAGGAAGAGCACGGGGACAGTGTGCAGACTGGGGTGGCTGCTTTTCCTCCTGGTGTGGTTGTTGCTGCTGGTATAGGAGCAGCTGGGTGGGTGGTGCCTGTGGGATGCAGGGAGGGGGCAGTGGGATTTTGGGAAGGGATTTGAGTGGCTGGGGCAGAGTTAGTTCTGCCTGGCATGGCCTTGGAGCTGGGGTGGGGGGCTGAGGGTGGTCCCTGTGCCCTCACCTGGTCCTGGGGGATGTCCCTGCCTCGGGCAGGACTCCTGCCCTCCCTACAGAGACAGGAGAACATTCTCCTGAAGGCTGAACAGGAGTTCCTGGGTGAGGGTTTGTGCTCTCCGAGGTCTGTGTGAAGATGCTGCAAACCTCAGATCACACAAGGAGGCGACTCCCATGGGGGCAGGAGCTGTACAGCTCTCCAGATCCCTTCTGGACACAAAAATCTGCTTTTGTGACTCCTTTAGGTTCTCTAACACCTGAGATTAACCCCTTTTTTAGCACTAGAAATAGTGCTGAGGGTCTCACTGGTGTTTGGAGGTGCTCAGGAGACTGAGCTCCACGTGGGAAGTTGTGTTGGAGCTGAGACTTGCAGAGCAGCTTTGTTTGTACCTCAGCTTAGTTTTGAGGTTGCAGACCCACTTTATAACCCCATTAAATGTGGGTTTTGTAGTGATTTGTGTTGTCTTGAACATAATTGAAGCTCTGCTGCCAGCGGAGCCAGCTCAGATAACAAAGCTGTGCCCTTGCAGAGGAGCTGGGAGGTTGGATGGAGACAGGGTTGAGTCATGTGCATGACTGGCTGCTGAGAGGCAGGATGGGAGGAAAGAACCCCCAGAGCTGTGGTGAGATTCTCAGCTCTTGTTCTCTGGGCAGGAGACAGGGCTGGCTTGGGTGTCCAGCCTGTGGGATGCACCTTTAGGGTGGGATTTGCTACGAGTCTGAGCAGAGTGAGGGTGGGAGGAGAGTCTGGGAGAGTGGAAGGTGCCAGTAAACACAGAATTGAACACTCAGCTGTGGCAGGGTGTGGGTTTGCAGGGGTTATGGAACAATAAAATGGTACAGACATGGTCTAGATGTGGGTCTGCAGTGCTGGGTAAATGATTGGACTCGATCTGAGAGGGCTCTTCAAACCTCAGTGATTCTATGGAGTGTTTTTTCTTAATGTGTTCAAGTATCACAGGATAGTTTGGGTTGAAAGGGATCTCAAAGCCCACCCAGTGCCACCCCCTGCCATGGGCAGGGACACCTCCCACCAGCCCAGGTGTCTCCAAGCCTCATCCAATCTGGCCTGGGACACTTCCAGGAATGGATGGAGAGTCCACAACTCTCAGGGCAGCCAGTGCAGAAGGTTGTGCTGGTGCCCTTCCCACCCCTGGCTCCTTGGCAGCAGGATCTGC
The DNA here is from genome assembly GCA_021164005.1 of Willisornis vidua nigrigula. Classification (NCBI taxonomy): domain Eukaryota; kingdom Metazoa; phylum Chordata; class Aves; order Passeriformes; family Thamnophilidae; genus Willisornis; species Willisornis vidua. Next base: position 46,350 of record JAJPCS010000102.1, read on the forward strand.
TGCTGGATTAGTTTTACCAGCTCCTTTGGTGCTGGTGTAGATGGATCCATAGAAACCCTCTGGAAGCTTGGCTGATTTTCTCCTGTTGTCTGGCTCAGAATGGGCCATCTGAAAGGTGGATTCCCAAAACACTGAGCATTTCCATCCTCTGGGATCCTCTGTCCATATTAACTATCCTGCTCATATTGAAAAATTGCTTAATTCTCACATAAACAACTCCTAAAAACTGAAAAACCTCATTATTTTGGAGCTCATGGAGCCATTCCAATCAAAAATGGCTTGTCTAGAATATTTGCTGAAATTTCCAGGTATAAGTGGAAAACATAATTAGCAGCCTCATGCAAAAAATGAAAACACTGTTTAGGCTGGAGGAGCTTCAATCTGTTGAAGTACATTTCAATCTCCATCTGATGGTAAATGCTCCTGCACTGCAGAGAAAGCTGGATTTGCATCCAGACCTGGGGGCTGGCAGCTCCCCTGCTGCAGTTGTTGGGATTTGAAGCCCTTCTGTACAGCCCCATCAGCCTCCTCGAGTATTCCAGCCTGTGAGCACCTCCCTGGAGGCACATCCAAGGTCTCTTGAGGACTCTGATTATTCACACAAGTGTCTTTGCTGCCTGGATGGAGCTGGTTGTCCTGGTCACCTTGATTCAGTCTGAAGTGGAAGCAGTCAGGGTAAACTGGGAGTGGGGAAAGGGGGGGATTGTTGGGTAGTGCTGTGGGGCTGGAACCAAATCTGGGGGTTGGAAAAGACCTCTGAGATCAGCAAGTCCAACCCTTGATCCAACCCCACTGTGATCACCAGCCCAGGGCACAGAGTGCCCTGGGCTGGTGATCACAGTGGGGTTGGATCAAGACATGGTGGAGTCTCACTCAGTGCCACATCCACAGAATCACAGAATCACAGAATGGATTGGGTTGGAAAAGCCCTCTGAGATCATCAAGCCCAACCCTTGGGCCAACTCCAGTTCCTTTACCAGATCATGGCACTCAGTGCCACGGCCAAGCTCAGGTGAAAAACCTCCAGGTCCTGGGCAGGCGCCTGGTTTGGAAATTCAATCAGCTCCTTAACCCAATAAAAGCCAAACAAATGAACCAAACAGAGCCCCCAGAATTGCCCCTCCTGGGCAGGACCCCTGGGGGGGTTGATCCAACCTCTCCCTCGAGGCCAGGCCAGCAGGGCCAGGCTGTCCTGCACCTTCTCCTCTCCCCCAGGATGGAGAGATCACACCCTCTGTCCTGGTTTTGGCCACTCCCCTTGGCAAGAGGTCCTTTTTCCCTAATATTTGATCCACCTCCCATGCTCAGGTTTTCCTGCTTTGCCTTGGGAAGGGTCTTCCCCTGCCCTCCCCTGCCCTGGCACAGGAGAGGGCCAGGCACCTCAACCCATCTTCCCTCCTCTCCATCCATCCTGGGGCCTTGGGCTGCTGAGGAAATGCAGTTGGAATTTGGAGTAGACTCCTTAAATACACTCTGCAAATTCATCCTCCACCCTCATGGCTTTTGAGATTTCTTGTCTGCACCCCTTTAATTAAAGAAATTATCACAAAACCTGAAATAAATGTTCAAAAATGGTATAGTCTGACTCTTGGAAAAGGTTCAGCAACTCAAGGTGGTTTATTTCTTTATTTAGAATGTGGTGGGAAAACATGATCTGTGCTAAGATGTGGAGTGGTTTTCTTTATTAACCTTCTTTAATTTGGATTCCGTTTAGTTTCCAGCTGAACAGTTTTGTACCTTTGAGGACGTTTTCCTGCAAGCCACCAGCAGTGTCCCTTCCCTGGGGTAGATCCTCTGCTTCTGCAGAGGGGGATCCTTGTCTGGGAGGTGAATGTGTGTCCCTGGAACTTTTGATTCCCTTTTGGAAGTGCCCAAGGCCAGGCTGGGCAGGACTTGGAGCAAACTGGTCTAGGGAAGGTGTCCCTGCTCATGGCAGGGGGTGGGATGAGGTGACCTTTGAGGTCCCTTCCACCCCAACCATCCTGGGATTTCAGGAGTAGTTGGGGTTCAGACCTGGGGCTGTAAGAGCAGCAGGGACCTTTGGAGCCCCAGATTGCTCCACTCTGCTGAAAATGGGTGTAAACAGCACACACAGCAACTGGAGCACCCCCAGTGCCCCTCAGCCTGTGCTCCTCCCCTCCCTCTCTCCAGCCTGTGCTCCTC
>JAJPCS010000102.1:48522-63088 GCA_021164005.1 Willisornis vidua nigrigula
CTCCCTCTCCCTCCCTCCAGCCTGTGCTCCTGCCCTCCCTCTCCCTCCCTCCTGTCCCCACCTTGCTCTGTGTTTCCAAAGGTGGCATCTGAGCTTGGCACTGCTTTTATTTTGCTCTGAGCACAACAAGCTGGGTACAAACCCAGCGAGCGTGGGAGGCTCAGAGCAGCCTGGCCAGTGTGTGCAGAGGCTGAAATCCTGGGAATTTGGAGTGATTTGGTGTTATTGGCTCCAAGCAGAGCCAGTTTGCCATGGGCAGAGGGATGGCAATGGGCCCTTGGGGATGGGCTGGAGCTCCCAGAGCCTGGGAAGGGAACTGTGACCTGGGCAGGGGGAGAGCAGCCACTTGCAGCTCATGAACTGCATCCCCAGAATGTGCAGGATGAACTCTTGCCACTGCCAGAGAGACAGCTTTGCTTAATCTTCTAATTATTAAACGGGCAAAATGATTCCTAATAGCCTGTAATTTTGTGGTCAAGAAGATAATTAGCTTTCTTGCATAAAGCAGCAGCAATCTTTGGTGTTAATCAGCCTGTGCAGTTATTGACTTCAGGTCTGGATGGCAACTGGCTGATCTTCATCCTTGCCTGACCCTGAGCCCAAGTCAGGGGAGCAATTGTGCTTCTCCATGGCTAAGCTTGTCTGCTCAGCCTCAATCCTGGCTTTTCTATTCTATTCCTCTTGGCTCCAACCCTCCTCCCTCCCTTGTTTATTCTTCTCTAAGCAGCCACCTTCACTTAGACTTAAAGTCTTTAAATTTTATGCATATAATAATTAAGGACTTTAATATCAAATGTGTTACTGGCTCTTTCCTTACAAACCTTCCTGCAGAAGGTGCTCACCATGAAGTTCTGACACCACCAAATCGTACTGAGATGTCTCAACCCCCCAAGTGTTGGGGAAAGATTGGAAGTTGAAAACTGAGCTACTGAAATGTAGAATAAAGTGCCAGAAGGGGGGAGCTGGGGCAGGGGGTTGGGCTCTGCCCCAGGGCACAGGGACAGGAGGAGAGGGCACGGCCTCAGGCTGGGCCAGGGCAGGGCAGGGGGCACAGAGCAGGAATTGCTGCATGGGAAGGATGGGCAGGCACTGGCAGGGGCTGCCCAGGGAGGTTTGGAGTGCCCAGCCCTGGAGGTGCCCAAGGCAGGACTGGCCCAAGGCAGGACTCAGAGCTCTGGGTTGGGGAACAAGGTGGGCATCGGGCACAAGGTGGGCTCCATGGGCTGGCAGGGCTTTGCCAAGGTGGATGTCAGGCACAGGGTGGGCTCCATGGGCTGGGAGGGCTTTGTCAAGGTGGGCATCGGGCACAGGGTGGGCTCCATGGGCTGACAGGGCTTTGCCAAGGTGGGCATCGGGCACAGGGTGGGCTCTGTGATCCTGGAGGGCTTTGCCAGCCTCAGGGATCCTGCAGACAGTGGTTCCAGAGGTGGCACATCAGGGATCAGCAATGAGGCCCCAGCCTGGCCCTCACTGGGCACAGCCCCAGCCCCCCCCGGGGTGTTCGTGTCGCCCTTCTGAGGTCTGAGCTTTGCCTCCTCCTGACTCCAAGGTGACTCTGAAACCTCCTGGAGCTCAGAAGTTGCTGCAGATGTTTTATTTTTCCTTGTGAGATTTAGTCTTGTTTGACCCAATTGCTTTGGCTTTCATTAGGCAACTGCTGACTTTATCCTTATTAACATTTTATGCTGCTTATAAATAAGAAATGAGATTCTAATAATAATCACTTTCTTTGGTTAATTAAGGTATTTTCATTTAACAACTGCTGAGTGTTTTTCTGCTTCCTGGTTTGTTTTTTAACACCTTGTCCTAATGATTGTGGAGTTTGAGGGATTGCACTCAGGAGGGAGAAGTTTCTTGTACAAATTAAGGAGTCTCTGGAGACTGAGCCATGAGTGGTGACACATCAGGTGGAACTCGGGGCTCTTCCCTTAATGAGTTCCAGGTGTATCCCAGGAGGTATTCAGGGAATCTGCTGGAACAGGTAGGAGAGAAAATACAGGCAGAGGCTGACAGGAAATACAAACTCTGGGGGCAGCTCCCTTTGCTCAGCAAACAGCCCAGGAGAGCTCAGAGCTGGAAAAAAGGGATAAATGCAGGGAGGGAGAGGCATGGGAGGAAAACCAGCACCTTCAGCTGAGGAATGTGAGTAGTGAAACACTGTGGGCACTGCCTGGTGTCTGTAACAGCCCACAGGATTTTATTGCCTTTCCCTTAAAACATTGTTTTAAAAATAAAACCACCTTAGAAATAGAGAGAACTTTTGGGTGATGTATTTGTAGATCTCAATATAAACATAAAGAGAACAACGCCAGGATTTAAAATAAAATAAATGATAATATTTGCTCTAAAACTTGCAATCTGAAGTTACTTTCCTGAGGCTGGAAGAGGTGAAGGTTCTTCCTGTGGACACTCCCGTGGTGGTGGTTGGTTTGGGGACTGTCAGCTCTGGTGCCCACGTGTATGGGGGGGCATTGCCCCCCTGCAGGATGCCAAAGATGCCTGTTGGGATAGGACAAGGGGAAAAGGAGGAGAGATTTAGGGCAGATACAGAGAAGTGTTTTACAATGGAGGTGGGCAGGCCCTGGCACAGGTTGGGCAGAGAAGCTGTGGCTGCCCCTGGATCCCTGGCAGTGTCCAAGGCCAGGTTGGAGCCACCTGGGCTGGTGGGAGGTGTCCCTGCCCATGGCAGGGGTGGCACTGGGTGGGCTTTAAGGTCCCTTCCAGCCCAGCCCAGTGTGGGATTGGCTGAGGCAAAGGGTTCACAGAAGCACAGAAAGGCTCTGATATTTCTCCTGTGATGGAGAGGACTATTCCCATCTCCCAACAATAGTCCTAATGCAAAACTTGACACTTTGCCTGATGAAGCCTCGTGATTGAAGCCTTGTCTGGGATGGTTGGCCCCTCTTGGCCATCTGTAATTGCACATTGTAATGACCAAAATCTCTCTCCCCAGCCCCAGCCCATGGGCTGCTCTCTGAACTGACTCATCTCTGAGCTGTGGAACAGCTCTGGGATGATTTTCTATATTCAGTTGCCAAAACATTTATAGAAATGTGTAATTAAGAATTACAAAATCCAAGGACTTTTTTTTTCTCCCAAAATAGAAATACCTGAATCAGCTGAGGGAGCTGGAGGGGCTCAGCTGGAGCAAAGGAGGCTCAGGGGGCACCTTCTGGCTCTGCAATCCCTGCCAGGAGGGGGGAGCTGGGACAGGGGGTCGGGCTGTGCCCCAGGGCACAGGGACAGGAGCAGAGGGCACGGCCTCAGGCTGGGCCAGGGCAGGGCAGGGGGCACAGAGCAGGAATTGCTGCATGGGAAGGGTGGGCAGGCACTGGCAGGGGCTGCCCAGGTAGGTTTGGAGTGCCCAGGCCTGGAGGTGCCCAAGGAATGTGGCACTCAGTGCCCTGGGCTGGGGGACAGGGTGGGCATGGGATCAGCCACAGACTCAAGGGCCTGGGAGGCTTTTCCAGCCTAAATAATTCTGTGCTTCCTTCCTGTAGGGAAGAAGATCATTCATGAATAATCTTCCCTTGGTCTTTGAGCTCAGCAGTGGGTACTTCATCTTCTCTGTGTTCCCACCCTTAATTTGTTTTCTGACTTAAAATTCTACAGGTTTATTTGCATTACTCTGTTTTCTACCTTAAAATAATCCTGCAAATGGTGCAGGTGGGTGTGAGAGGAGCCCAACCCCCCGTGTGCTGCTGTGCCATTCCCATTTCTCTCCGGTGGGCATTGCCCACGTGATGCCCCAGGAGCCCAGGGAATGCTGAGTGCAAATGTTGTCTGTCCTGAGCCAGGAAATGTCTGAGGGAGGAGTCACCTGGTGCTGCCAGACCCTGCAGGAGAACAGTCCTGCCCTTCTCTCCCCACCTGCTCCAAGGTGTGTGATTTTGCTAAAAATACTGTTAATTAAGCATTGCTTTGTGCACCACACGGGGCTGAGTGACAGCTCAGGGGCTGAGGGGACTCAGGAGCTCCTGTGAAGCCGCAGACGTGGCAGAAGGTGCTGCCAGACCTGCTCGTGGCTGGGCAGGTGGTGCCCAGCAGTGGGGCATCAAAGCAGAGCCATCCATGTGCTTTGAGGAGATGAATATGGACTGTCCATCTCCCCAGCTGGGCTGGGGGCTGGGGAGGGTGGATGCCCAAACCCCCTGGAATGTGGAGAAGGGCAAAATAAAGGAATTAGAGCCCCTGGCCAGAGGAGCCCAGTTCACTGCAGTGCCTCCCCTGAAGGAACAGCCAACTCTGTCCTTGCTGTGTGAGGTGGTTTCCATGGCAACTGGAGGGCTCTGGGGCCAGGACTGGCTCTGCTCCAGCGCTGGGAATTCTGCTCTGCCCCTTCCCCATTGAAACAGGCAGTGCTGCCATCAGTGCGAGGGTGGGGACAGTCCTGGAGCTCCAGAACTCTCCTCTTTGCTCTCTCCATTTGCTCATGAGAGAAATGCTCAAATGTTGGATGTAAAAACCTGTGGCCCCTCACAGGCCATTGGTCATCACCTGTTTGAGGCTCTCTTGCACCTTGGCATGATGTGCCCTGTGGGCACAGCTGGGAGAGCTGGGAATGTTCCCCTGGAGAAGGGAAGGCTCCAGGGACACCTGAGAGCCCCTGCCAGGGCCTGAAGGGGCTCCAGGAGAGCTGGAGAGGGACTGGGGACAAGGATGGAGGGACAGGACACAGGGAATGGCTTCCCACTGCCAGAGGGCAGGGCTGGGGGGGATATTGGGAAGGAATTGGTGGCTGGGAGGGTGGGCAGGCCCTGGCACAGGTTGGGCAGAGAAGCTGTGGCTGCCCCTGGATCCCTGGGAGTGTCCAAGGGCAGGTTGGGGCCACCTGGGCTGGTGGGAGGTGTCTCTGCCCATGGCAGGGGTGGAATTAAATGATCCTTAAGGTCCCTTCCAGCCCAAACAATTCATGTATTCCTCCATTTCCCCAGTGTCAGAAAGTCCCTCCAGCTGCAGAACCTCAATCCCTCTGGCCATCACTGCCCATGCCAGCCTTCAGAATGTCCTCAGCTCATCTAACCAAAATGCTTTCGATATCCCTGTGAGTTCCTTCAATATCCTCTGTGTTCCTGCAATATTCCTGTGAGTTCCTGCATTATTATCCCTTTGTGTTCCCCTCCCTTTGCCGTGTCGTTTTGCTTTTGTTTCCAGAGTGGGTTCCAGGCAGCCCCAAAGCTCTGGTGGCTGCAGGTGACAGTGCTGGACCTGGAGTGGAGGATCCTCCTTCCCAAGGGACCGGCAGCCACAGGTACTGAAGGGCAATGCCCCAGTGATTAACCTGAACTAATTAGCACTGGATGAACAGTAGGGAGAGAGCCCAAAGCTCTGCCACTGGATTGTCTCTTGCAGGAAGGGTATTTTCTGAGGCTTTGGGGTGCAGCAGAGCCACAATGACCCCAACTGCTGTTGTGCCTCTTCAACGATTTTTTAGTAATAACCTGAAACATGGACAACAACTCTTTGTTTTCAAAACTTGGCCACAGAACAAAGCCCTTCCCTGCTTGCCATGGCTTTTGAAATACACTTTAATCAGGGTTACTGAGGTGCTGCCTGTGAAATACAGCCCATCCCTGGCGAGGAGCTGTGGATTGGGAGCAGGGCTTTGATGGATGATGCTCCTCAAACCCAAAGGGCTCAGAACGTGAGGGGGGTGACGGCATCTCCCTGCAGTGGATGCTTTATGGTCGTGGGATGGGATGTGAATCACCAGCAAATGTCTAATGAGCCTCAGCCCATGGTCTGAAAGGAAAAAACAGGGAAGTAAATCTTTCCCAGGGAGTGTGATTTAAGTGCCTCCTGGAGCAGGGAGCTCTCCCCCAGCTGGCCAAGTTCAAGGTGTGCCCCTACAGAGCTCGGCTCTGGGCCACTTCCAGCTCAAAGGATCAAACTGCAGGTTGGCAAAGGTGGAGCTTGTCCTTGGGTGGGTTTTTCTCTTAAATTCCAGCGGGAATGGCTTCCCACTGCCAGAGGGCAGGGCTGGGTGGGATATTGGGAAGGAACTGGTGTCTGGGAGGGTGGGCAGGCCCTGGCACAGGTTGGGCAGAGAAGCTGTGGCTGCCCCTGGATCCCTGAGAGTGTCCAAGGCCAGGTTGGAGCCACCTGGGTTGGTGGGAGGTGTCCCTGCCCATGGCAGGGGTGGCACTGGGTGCTCCTTAATGTCCCTTCCAACCCAGAGAAGTCTTGGATTCTGTGTCAGGGTTTTTGGTGGCCATTTATGATATTTTGGGCCAGTGCATTTCCATCAGTGGTCACAGCCAGGGCTGCTCTGCAGGGAGATGAACCCTCCTCCATCCCCGTGGGGCTGAGGTGGCCCAGGGAAGTCACCTCCTGCCCCTGGCACAGAGGGGCAGCAGCAGGGAGGGCACAGACACTGCCCTGCTCTGCTTGGAGAGGGCGAGTCCAACAGCAAAACCTCTTTACAATCATTGATCCACTAATTAGACTCCTCTGTAAGTGCAAAATCTCAGTGGGTTTCAATTATCCAGGGTATTTATTCATGGAATAATAGAACCACGGGCTGGAGGGACCTTAAAGACCCTCTGGAATTGCTGCCCATTGTCCTCCCACCGTGTCCTTCTCTCCTCTTTTCACAAAGCTCTCACTGAGTGCAGGCAGACCTGTCTCTATAGAAACAGGTCTGGGGTTTTCTGCACTCGCTTCTCAAGTGGTTCATTTAATAAATGTTCTGAAATTTAAAGGCAGGAGGGAGATAAAATGAGGGATAAGAAATGATCAGCTCTGAAGATCTTGAATTTATGAATTTAGGATGTTTTACCCTAATGCAAGAGGGAGAGGGGAGGAAATAGGATGGGTTATATTTATTTAATCAACATTTTAATATACACCAAAGAAATATTTAAATAATTTGGAGCCAACAATGGCCACCTCAAATAACCAAGGTCTGATGGAAAATAAACACAAATTTAAAAGAGTATCAGTCACTGACAGGTTTATCTCCCTGTTGACAGTGTTTTCCCCACTCTGAAGACAACAGTGAAATGTGTCTTTGGTTAAACCCTCCACCTTTTCATATATTTATATATTTTTGTGTATTTGGTATTATACAAGGTTTATTATGCCATGTGTGGTTTGCAGTACCCTCAGTTACAGAATTCCTGCTCAAATCCCAGCGAGTGCTGCAGTTTGGGCTTCACTTCTCCGTGGGGGGAGGACTCAACAAACTCTCATTTTCCTTGGAAAACTCACTTAAAGCATCAGCCTTGGAACATCCCCCTCCCTGCAAAGGGAGCCTGGAGGGGAAGGGGAAACCCAGACATGCCTTTGGTTTAAGTTCCAAAGATGTTACTGACTACATTTTGGGTTAGATTAATCTTTCAAGAGCAAAATTTAGCCTGGGATTTATTGGAAATCCCAATAAATGCTTGTACAGTCTCTACTTTCCAGGTAGCCTGGGAAAGAATGGAATGCACAAGTGCAGCTCTGCCATGAGCAGGTGCTGAGTGGCAGCTGTTGGACAGACACAGCCCCCCTCTCTTTAATAGCAGGAGGAAAAGAAAAAAGGAAAATCAAGACATTTTTACTGCTGCAAATGACTAAATTTAAAGAGTCTTTATGTGCCAAATTTTGTTCTGCACGAGGCAGGGTCTTCCCATCAGATTATTTTATATTATTGGCAATAATGTCTAAAATAAACCAGGGGGTGGATATTTAAGGTGTTCATATAAAGTTCACTCTAGAAAGTAATTTCACTTCAAGGTTGTGCTGTGTGGTCTGTTTTATTTGGCCTAATGCAAGTGCCTTGTTCTGGATTCCTCAGGTCTTGTCCAAAATGCCTGGTGGGAACAGGAACTCTTCATCATTCCTGGGCTGAGGAGCAAAGCAGCTTTGGCTCCAGCAGGGTCCATGAGGAGCTGCTGCTGCTGGTCCCTCTTGGAGGGCTGTGGCAGTCCATGTGCTTGGGGGGGGTGTTCCAAAATTGCCACAAAATCATAGAATTATAGAAGTGCTTTTGTTGGAAAAGCCCTCCAAGACCACCAAGTCCAACCATCCCCCAGCACTGCCAAGGCCACCACTGACTCCTGTCCAAGTGCCACATCCACGTGGCTCCAGGGATGGGAACTCCACCTCTACCCTGGGCTGGACAAGCCTTTCCATGGAGGAATTTTCCCTAATTCCTAACCTAAACCTGCCCTGGCACAACTTGAGGTTGTGGGGTAGAAACATTTCACAGAATCCCAGACTGTTCTGAGTTGGAAGGACCCACAAGGACCATCGAGTCCAACTCTTCAGTCAATGGCCCACACAGGGGATTGAACCCATGACCTTGGCATTGTTACAGCCAAGTTTTAACCAACTGAGCTGATCTCAGGTTGTTTCCTCTTCTGTCCCTATAAAACCAGGGAATTCCAAAGGGCACTGTCTGGAATTACTGGGGCTGAGCTGTTTCTCCAATTACTGTTCCAGTTCCAGGGATGTGACATGATGGTGTGGCCATCCAAGACTGGTTTGGGGGGGCTTCAGGCCCCTCTCAGGCCCTTCCTTCCTCCCAGGGGGTCGGGGCTCTTGGGGTGCAGCCACATCCCTGCCCGGCTTTGCCATCTCCCTCCTTCCCTCCTGGAAGCTGCAATTCCTCTCTGAGTGAGTGAGCTCAGAGAGAATAAACTTCCAGTTTTCACCTGAAATGTCTTCTCTTCAGTCAGCTCTGCTCCTGTCAGGATAATTTCCCAGGGGAATGACCTTTGCTCTCCCATGTGCAGGTGTCCCTCAGACACGGCCCTCCTGCTCGGAGCCGTCGCGTCCCCTCGGTGGTGTCTGCACAACCAAAGAGCTTTTCTTCTCCTCTGAGCTCTTCACCTTCCCTGGGAGGAGATTTTCACAACAAAGATGGATTTTCTAAGCTGAGGACTCGCTCTGCAAACTTCCTTCTGGACCCCTTCAGGTACATCCTCTTTTGGCAGAAGGTAAAACACCTGCAAACTCTTCCACTTCAAAACCTGCTCTTACTCTCTGGAATGAGCACAGTGAGTTTTCTTTGGAACTTCTTTGAGGCTCTCTCGGGCTTTGTGCTGCAAACCTGCTGAGGCACAGCCTGCACTTGCTTCTGTCTGGAATTCTGTGATTCTGTGAGTTATTTGTGCTTGTTCCTCACATCTAGAATTTAACAGCAGCTTCAGACATGAATGGAGTTCCCTCAGCATCTCCCATGATGGTCAGAGCTTTCTCCTCTAAATTCATTTTCAAATATACATGTTAAAAACCCCATTTTTGTTTGACACTCGCAGGCTCTGTTAGAATTTGCAAATTAACATTTCCTTCCTCAAGGAGGCCCATTTTGTTTGTGTGCTTCTAACAGAGCTTGAAAGGACAAGTAACCAAGCCTTGGCCTTGTACACCCTGGTACCTTTAATAGTCCAGACATTAGCAGCTAATAACTGCATAAAATTCTCTCAATTAGGTGTAATTTGTGCAGCTGGAGTGGGCAGAGTAAATGCAAATGACCAATAAAGCAGAAGATTTAAGCTCACCCTTCGCAGTGATGGATGTTGTGGAGTTGAGTTCTCCAGCAATTCATTACTTGTGGAAGGAAAACTGAGTGGTTCAAGCCAGGGCTCCTCAGAGAGGAAAAATAAAGTTAAACAAGTCTTGTAATAGGCTGGTTTAGTAATTACTGTTTCTACCAAAATGCAGATTCCACCAAAATTCTCCCCACCCCAAAATCTGGATTCTTTAGCCCATAATTGAGAGAAGAGCAACAAGACTGGAGAAGGGACTGGAGCACAAGTGCTGTGGGGTGAGGCTGAGGGAGCTGGGGGTGTTCAGCCTGGAGAAGAGGAGGCTCAGAGGTGACCTCAGCACTGTCTGGAACTGCCTGAAGGGAAGTTCTGGCCAGGTGGGGGTTGGTCTCTTCTCCCAGGCACTCAGCAATAGGACAAGAGGGCACGATGGGCTCAAGCTCTGCCAGGGGAAATTGAAGTTGGAGATCAGAAAGAAATTCTTTGCAGAGAGAGTGCTCAGGGATTGGAATGGGCTGCCCAGAGAGGGGGTGGATTCCCCATCCCTGGAGGTTTTTCAGCTGAGCTTGGCTGTGGCACTGAGTGCCATGATCTGGTAAAGGGACTGGAGTTGGCCCAAGGGTTGGACTTGATGATCTCTGAGGGCTTTTCCAACCCAATCCATTCTATGATTCTGTGGATGTGGCACTGAGTGAGAATCCACCATGTCTTGATCCAACCCTACTGTGATCACCAGCCCAGGGCACGGAGTGCCCTGGGCTGGTGATCACAGTGGGGTTGGATCAAGGGTTGGACTTGCTGATCTTGGAGGTCCTTTCCAACCCAATCCATTCTATGATTCTGTGATTAAACAAAACCAGGAGGAGTATAAATGGCTGTTCCCTGTGAGAGGGGAGCCCACCCTGAGAGCAGCAAGTCCCGTGAGCTGGACACACAGCACAGCTCAGTGTTAGTGCAGGAGAGAACCAGGCCCCAAAGGAGCTGTGACAGCCACTTGCAGGAGGCTCCAGCTCATAAAGTATCCCTGACAAGGCTTTAAGTCTTGAACTTTCCCTGTACTAGGCCTGCTTTTAGCACTAAAGCTCCCTCCAATCTGTTTTCATTGTGCTGCAGCTCCCTCGGGATGCTCAGCCCGACACCTGCTCTGCCCTGGAACTGCAGTAATTAAGATGTCCCAGGGAAATTGTGGAGAGAAACCTTTTAACTTGAAAAAGCACATGTATTTTTAACAAATGGGTTCTATTCTGGCCACCAGCATCAATTCCCAGTTGTACCTCCCCACTGCAAATACAGCTCACATAAACCCTGCAATTAACTCCTTGCTCTGCTCCAACCTTGTGTTCCTGCCCAGGGTCAAAAGCTGTAAATAGAGAGGGAATTGTCTCCTGGAAGTGCCTCGTGCACAGAAAGCCATGATGGAGAGCCAGACCCAGGTTTGGAAGGGCTCCCTCCAGGCCACAGCTTTGTTTCTGGTCAGGAAGAAACAAATCCTTGGGAAGCTCCATTTAACTGCAATTTTAGACACCAAACCCTTTGTCTCTCTGGTCCTGTCCTGGGTTATTCCTGTCCCATCACCCAAACCATCCACTGGGGCTGAGGCTGCTCTGAGGCTCTCCTGGTACTCCCCCAAATACTTTGCTTTCCCTGAGAAATTCCAACACTTGTTTGCAGCCTTGTTGGGAAACGGAGCACGGAGTGGGATCTGCTGCCCTGTCAGTGGGGTGGATCCTTCTGCTGCAGGGGGCAGGATGAGGGGGAGTGGTTTAAAGGAAAAGAGGAGGATTTCAATGGGATATTGGGAAGGAATTGGTGGCTGGGAGGGTGGGCAGGCCCTGGCACAGGTTGGGCAGAGAAGCTGTGGCTGCCCCTGGATCCCTGGCAGTGTCCAAGGCCAGGCTGGAGCCACCTGGGCTGGTGGGAGGTGTCCCTGCCCATGGCAGGGGTGGGATGGGATGGGGTTTAACGTCCCTTCCAACCCAAACCAGGCTGGTATTCTGTGATTCACTGGCTGGTGGTGTCTGGCATTACTCAGCCAGGAATATCTTTAACTTCAGTGAGTGAATCTGCACTGGAAAAAGTGAATAAAAATATATTGTGGAATTTATTAGCAAAAAATAATTAAAACTAATATTTTCATATAATGCTTTAGGTAATCTCTTGGCAGAATGACCACTGCTCTTCCTCCTTTGAGGAGAAAGCAGGAGGAGTGAGAGGGGAGTGTATTTTGCAGCATTGACTTGAGGAGGGATGTGTGTTCCAGGGAGTGATGCTGGAAGGATCCTGAGCTCAGGAACTGAATTTCCCAGTGCATTTCCCAGCTTTTTCATTTCTGTTCTTCTCACTGACTCCCTTTCCTGCTGCCAAAAGGCACAGGGAATGTGTGGTTTTGGAGACAACTCACTGAGGGACACTGGGGGGTCACTGATGGTATTTGGGGCTTCCTGTGGCAGAGAAGTGAAATTGTTCATGTGCAGCAAAGGGTGGCAGGAACTGGAATGGATTTGGGATAGTCCTGCAATTCTCTGGAATTATTCCTTATCAGACACTGCTCTGAAGTTGCTGTGCTTTAGAGGAAAGATTAGCAAACAGCTTTTTTTGTTCAGTCCCTGTCCCTGTGTCCCAGAGACCCTCCTGGGGGAGCTCTGCCTGTGTGAGCAAAGTCGATTCAGCCACAAGATGCTGCTTTATTAAAATTGTATTTTTGTGCATATTCCTAACTAAAAGGAAAAGAAATAGGTTGAAGTCAGATATTTTTTACAGAGAACCTTTTCAATGTGAGTCCTGAGTCCGAGCCTGGCACCGAACATGGTTTGTTTTCCTTGGAGTTTTACTCAGTAAAACGTACCCAGAAGTGCTGAACGGCAGTTCCGAGGGAAAGCCTTTGGTGCAGGGCAGTGTCTGCTCCCTGTGCCCATCGCCAGTTTGCCAGGGAAGGTGGGACCAAATACTCCACTCTGATGAGTCATTCCTGCTCCTGCCACCCTTCCCTGCTCCTGCCACCCTTCCCTGCTCTTCTTCCCACCCTCCCCTGCTCTTCTTCCCACCCTTCCCTGCTCTTCTGCCCACCCTTCCCTGCTCTTCTGCCCACCCTTCCCTGCTCTTCCCTCCACCCTTCCCTGCCCTTCCCACCTTTCTCTGCCCTTCCTGCCCTTCCCTGCTCTTCCCCCCACCCTTCCCTGCTCTTCCCCCCACCCTTCCCTGCTCTTCCCCCCACCCTTCCCTGCTCTTCCCTCCACCCTTCCCTGCTCTTCCCTCCACCCTTCCCTGCTCTTCCCCCCACCCTTCCCTGCTCTTCCCTCCACCCTTCCCTGCCCTTCCCACCTTTCCCTGCCCTTCCCACCCTTCCCTGCCCTTCCTACCTTTCCCTGCCCTTCCCACCCTTCCCTGCTCGCAGCCGGAGCCGCCGTCGGGGCTCGCTTTGAGACGCTGCCGCTCCTCGTGCCGGAGTTTCTCCCGGTGTTTGGGGGATTATGTGGGAGGCTGCGAGCCGGGTTGACGTTAATTAGGAGAAATGTTAATCCATCAGCTGCATTGTCGAAAGGGCCTCCTGGAGGAGTCATTCTTGTGCTTGTGGGGAAGCAGGAGCTGTTGGTTGTGTGTGCACGAACAACCCCCCCAGCCCAGCGGAGGGGCAGCTCTGGGGGTGGGGATGTTCAGGGGACGGGTGTATATAATGCACTTTATTTATTAATAGTGCCGATTTTCCGCCCAGATGCCTCATTAATGGCTGGGAGTTCATCCTCCTGCAGGCTGGCACCCTGCCCTTGGCACACCGTGGTTACAGCCTCCTCCCGGGGCACAGCTGAAGGGAAGGGAGGCAAATTCCAAGGAGAGAATCCCAATGGCAGCCCTGGCAGTGGGTTTGAAGGGGGTTTCAGGCTCCTCTGGAGTTGCGAGGGGGCTGCTGGATGGATTGGCAAGAGGCACCACCGGCCGGAGCTGCATCCCAGAGCTCCCATCCCGCGGGCCCTGGCACTCTCCCTTCCTGTGGGAATGCCATCCCACCGGCCCTGGGAATCTCCCTGGCTCTGGGAATGCCATCCTGCGGGCCCTGGGAATCTCCCTGGCTCTGGGAATGTCATCCCACCGGCCCTGGGATCTCCCTGGCTCTGGGAATGCCATCCCACCGGCCCTGGGATCTCCCTGGCTCTGGGAATGCCATCCCACCGGCCCTGGGATCTCCCTGGCTCTGGGAATGCCATCCTGCCATGGGCTGTGCCGTTTCCAGCCCCTCTCAGCTCCCGGTGCCACGGGCAGGGCAGGAGCCGCTCCCGGTGCCATGGAAACAGCTCCGCGCATCCCCGGCCCCGTCCCTGGGCTCTGGGAAATGCGCTTTTGGGCGGAGAGATGAACAAAAAGGACATTCCCCGCCCCAGCCTGCAGGTAGCAGGGAGGAAAGAGCTTCCCGGCGCTTCCAGGGGACACCAGGAGCAGGGAATGGTTTGTCCGGACTGTTCTCCCGACAAACAGCGGTGCGGGTGCTCCCCGAGCATCCAGCGATGCCACCCCTGCGGAGCCAGGGGGCTGAACAGCACCCCACTGAGCCCATCTTTAATGGGAATTGGCTTTCCCAGCCATCCCTGCCCCCTTGGGAGGTGGATTTCCAGGACCTCGAGGTGTCCGTAATGATCCTCCGGGTCTCTCCCAAACCCTGAGGAAAAATCCTCCCGGTGGGACTTTGGGATGTGCAGAGAGAACTGAACACTGGATTGGCAGGAGAACTGGAGGGAGGAGGTTTTCTGGCTTTTCTTCACCCTTTCATTTTTCCATTCCTTGTCCCAACCTTGAAAAATTATTTGGGAAATGGCAGCATAAAACAACTTCAAAAGAGTTTCCCGAAGCGATTTGGGCCATACCAGAAACACCGTCTGGAGTATATTTTGTATCAAGGAATGGCTTTTGCTTGGAAGGGACCTTAAAATCCTCTGGTTCCACTGGCACCTGTAGTAGAGAGTTTATTTTGGGGGAGCCATCAATGGAATTGTGTGAGCCATGGGAACAGCCTGGCCCCAGCCACATCCAGGGTACCCTCAGTGCCCACGTGGTGCCCAGGGATGGGGAGGTGCCCAGGGACGGGGAGGTGCCCAGGG
>JAJPCS010000102.1:93369-104762 GCA_021164005.1 Willisornis vidua nigrigula
GGCAGCAGGGGCAGCAGGGGCGGCAGCAGGGGCAGCAGGGGCAGCAGCAGGGGGGCAGCAGCAGGAGGGCAGCACTGGGGCAGCAGGGGCAGCAGGGGGGCAGCAGCAGGGGGGCAGCAGGGGGGCAGCAGGGGGGCAGCAGCAGGGGCAGCACTGGGGCAGCAGGGGTAGCAGCAGGGGGGCAGCAGGGGCAGCAGGGGGGCAGCAGGGGCAGCAGGGGGGCAGCAGGACATTCCCAGCCTGGGGCTGCAGCCCCTGCATAGCCTCCCCCAGGCACAGCCCATGAATCCTGGGCATGAACCCACTGCAGGGAACACTTCACTGGCTGGGGGCAGATCTGGTTGTTTCTTTGGGGTTATTTTTTGTCCTGCCAACACTGAATGTGTTTGGGAAATCTGTGCATTGGCAGAAATGCACAGATTCTGTGGCATAGGTGAGAGAAAAATATAGAAGATGGCACAATATGCATGAAATAAAATTAAACCTGGCCATGATATGCATGACCTCTCCCTGGCAATGCCAGGGCTGGTGTCAGGGCAGCAGTGGGAGGTGAGGTGTGTACTGAGACCTTCCAGCCCAGTGTAGGCACAGGGAACATCCCAAGGGATGCAGATCCACAGGTCACCCCCAGCCCCTGCAGCAGCCCCTTGGGTCCCTGTGCCCACTCATGGGGTGATCCCAAAATCCCTGCCAGGAGGGGGGAGCCGGGACAGGGGGTCGGGCTGTGCCCCAGGGCACAGGGACAGGAGGGGAGGGCACGGCCTCAGGCTGGGCCAGGGCAGGGCAGGGGGCACAGAGCAGGAATTGCTGCCTGGGAAGGGTGGGCAGGCCCTGGCAGGGGCTGCCCAGGGAGGGTTGGAGTGCCCAGCCCTGGAGGTGTCCCAGGCCAGGTTGGGCAGGGCTTGGATAATCTGGGAAGGGGAAGGTGTCCCTGTCCATGGCAGAGGGTGGCACTGGATGGGCTGCCAAGGGGATGCAAAACTGCCACATCACAGTTTCTTCACATAAGGAATCCAAAATACCAATTCCTACCAAAAAGCTTCTACACTGTGGACTCTGGAGGTCAAACAACAAGCACAGCTCTTCCTGACTCTCACTAAGAAATTACCTGTGAGATACCAGACAATGTTCTTTGAAAGAAAATTCATACTTTCTGGAACTTCTGAGGTGAATTCCATGAGCTCCTCAACATCTTTCCATGGAAATACACTGAGATTGTGCTAAATGCCTCTCTGCATTTCAGGATCCTCAGCCAATTAAAAAACACTTCAGCAACTCAGACGTGAGAGATGGAAATCTGGCAGGAACAAGAAAAACTGTTCCTTTTGCAATGTTAATTCCACCTCTTTTGCTGGATTTCTCCCCAGCCCCCAAGAGCCAGGAACACACAGCTGGGCACCAGGAAAGCAGCAGCCACAAAAAGCAAAGATATTTTTTGTCTCCCAACTTGCCAAAATCTATTTCCCTCCAAGCAAAGACCGAGCACGAAAAATTGCAGTCTTAGGAGTTAATTGACTGGAAAGTTATAAATAACTGGAAGGAGAGAGTTGGAGCTGAGGAGCAGAACTGTCCTGTCAGCAGGACAGCAGCACCAGTGCCAGCCCTGGGCACAGCACCACAGGGAACAGGGCAAAGCCCAGGGCATCATGGAATCATGGAATCACACCCTGGGTTGGGCTGGAAGGGACATTAAGGATCATCCAGTGCCACCCCTGCCATGGGCAGGGACACCTCCCACCAGACCAGGTGGCTCCAACCTGGCCTTGGACACTCCCAGGGATCCAGGGGCAGCCACAGCTTCTCTGCCCAACCTGTGCCAGCCCCTGCCCACCCTCCCACCCACCAATTCCTTCCCAGTATCCCCCCCAGCCCTGCCCTCTGGCAGTGGGAAGCCATTCCCTGTGTCCTGTCCCTCCCTCCCTTGTCCCCAGTCCCTCTCCAGCTCTCCTGGAGTCCCTTCAGGCTCTGGAAGGGGCTCTCAGGTGTCCTTGGAGCCTTCTCTGCTCCAGGGGAACATTCCCAGCTCTCCCAGCCTGGCTCCAGCCCAGAGAGATGCAGCCCTGGGGCATCTCTGTCCCCTCCTCTGGACTCTCCAGCAGCTCCACGTCCTTGTGCTGCTGTTCCCAGGGCTGGGGCAGCTCTGCAGGGTGAGGGGTCTCACCTGAGGGGGCAGAGGGGCAGAGTCCCCCCCTGCCCTGCTGGTCACACTGAGCCAGAGGCCCCTGGCACCCTGACCCTGTGCCCTGCTCTTGGCCAGCACATCCTCCCCTCCCATCCATCCCCCAGGGTTGGGGTCAATCCCAGGGGTTCAGACACTTCTGACACCCCCACTCGAACCAGGAGGGCTGAGTTGCCCTGCACTGAGGGCTGGGATTTGTTAACCTACTCCACAACATGCTCAAGGGCTCCAGAGAGTCAGCAAGGATGAGAAGACAGACAATGAGCCTCTACCAAATCCTGAGCTGCAGGAGGGAGCTGTTCCAGCCCCCCCAGCATCCCCTCCCAGTGCTGGGGTGCCATCCCCAGATAACAACCCTTTGAACCCTGGCACAGCCACTAACGAGCTCATTTTTGACTTCACCATTAGTTCAGCACAACAAGCCAAGATAATGACCTGCAGTGGATGCCTCCAGTAGCAGATCAGTCTGGGATAACTGGGACCTTGTCTCTGCACAGTGGGACGAGTCCTGAGTGCAGGGGCCAGGCCAGGGCAGGGGCAGCAGTGCCAGGAGCAGCAGGGTGCCCACAGGGGTGCAGTTCCACCCCAGGGACACACAGCCTGTCCTGCTCCCCCTTCCTGCTCCACCTGCTCTCCCCAAAGCCCACCAGCCCACCACAGACAGGCAGGGTGGGAGGCTGAAGGATGAGCCCCCCAGGGAGGGTGTTCCAGCCTCCTCCAAGCTGTTTCCAGCCCAAGCACCGTTTTCCCCTCCATAGAATTCAGAATTCCTGATGCCATTTTGGATGACTCTGATGAAACATCACAGCATTTTACCCACGACCTCTCCCCCTTCTCCTGCCAGATGATTTTATCATCATTTGGTTTGTTAGAAGGAGCACAAAGTGGAGGTTTGGTTGTGTAACACACAAAGAGCCAAAGCAGCTCTTTTCTTTAGCTTAAATCTCAACAAAACACCAAAGAAACAACAGCAGAGACACAACAAGGGTTTGAACAGAAACTATTTTGTGTCATCCACAACACCACGAGCTCATGATTTGTAACTCAGCTCTGGGGACCCCTCAAACAAGACACTGAGGGGCTGGAGAGTGCCCAGGGCAGGGAATGGAGCTGGGAAGGGGCTGGAGAGTGCCCAGGGCAGGGAATGGAGCTGGGAAGGGGCTGGAGAGTGCCCAGGGCAGGGAGTGGAGCTGGGAAGGGGCTGGAGAGTGCCCAGGGCAGGGAATGGAGCTGGGAAGGGGCTGGAGGTGCCCAGGGCAGGGAGTGGAGCTGGGAAGGGGCTGGAGCAGCAGGAGCAGCAGAGGGAGCTGGGGGGGCTCAGCTGGAGCAAAGGAGGCTCAGGGGGCACAGAGCAGGAATTGCTGCCTGGAAAGGGTGGGCAGGCTTTGGAAGGGGCTGCCCAGGGAGGTTTGGAATGCCCAGCCCTGGAGGGATGTACAAGCCACCCCCACACACAGCCCCTCACCTGGCAGCACATCTCACCCCCTGCACACTCCCCAGAGAGCCCCTCGGGCTCAAACACCTCCAAAAGGCAACAGAAACCAAGAGTTTAATGCCAAGGAAGAGCTCAGCATTCTGTGCCTTTCCAAAAGCACCCCCAGAGTGGGGCTGCTCAGGGACTGCCACACTGGCAAAGCCACTGAGGTTGGAATCACGGAATTCCAGAATGGTTTAGGCTGGAAAAGCCCCCTGAGCCCACTGAGTTCAACCACCCCCAGCACTGCCCAGGCCACCCCTGGCCATGTCCCCAAGTGCCACATCCACAGGGCTTTGAATCCCTCCAGGGCTGGGGATCCACCCCTGCCCTGGGCAGCCCTTTCCAGGAAGAATATTTTCCCTGCTATCAAATTTAAACCTCTCCTGGAGCAACTTGAGGCCATTTCCAAGCTGCTCAGGTGGGTGAGTGCAGGAGGGACCAGCTGGGGGCCAAAATTATTACCAGCTCCCCATGGCAGAGCTGGAAATAAGGGACAGGGAACACAAAGGGATCCAGGACAAGGACTATCCATGGAAGTGCCAGCTGGGCACTCCTGGCAGGTCTGCACAGCAGCACATCTGCCAAGGCAGGTGCCCTGCTGAGTGAGAGTGAAGCAATAAATAAAGAGCCCCCAGGAGGGATCAGCTGGCACTGCCAGCACTGCCAGCACCATCAATAACTCATGGAGGGGGAGCAGCCAGGGCAGGGCTGTTCCTCCAGGTGAGCCAGGGGTTCAGTAAGGTGTGGAACAGGCTGGTGCATAAAACTAATGCCTCAGGCTTCAACTCAACTGCCAGGCCAGAGTGGTTTGGGCTGGAAGGGGCCACG
This sequence comes from Willisornis vidua nigrigula, assembly GCA_021164005.1. Lineage (NCBI taxonomy): Eukaryota > Metazoa > Chordata > Aves > Passeriformes > Thamnophilidae > Willisornis > Willisornis vidua. The sequence continues at coordinate 97,854 of JAJPCS010000102.1, forward strand.
TCCACCCCCAGCTCTGCCCTCCCAGCAGCCACAAACAAGGATGGCCCAGGCTGGGGATCTCCAGTGCAGACAAGGCACTGATTAATAAAGCTCAGCAGGTGATTCCTCATCTCCCTGAGCTTCCTGGCTGTAATTCCATTGCTCCTGCTCCTCCTGCTGCCCTTCCTCCCCTCCTGCCTCAGCCCAGGGGGCTCTTCCCTCCACCCTTCCCACAGGAAGGCCACACTCCCCTTCTGCCCTTTCAGTTACAAACCCACCTTGGGAGGATTGTTGCTGACTTTCCAAAGGGGGAAACACAACGAATTATTTCCATTTTTAACCCCAGATTTAAACCAACTCCAGCTATTGGTCACCCATTTCCCCACCAAATAACCCATTTCTATCTACCTAAAACAGAAAGTGAGAATAATGCACAGAATATGGTAAAGTTCTGGAATGGTTTGGGTTGGAAAGGTCCCTAAAGCCCATCCTGTCCCAAACCCTGCTCTGGGCAGGGACCTTTCTCATGGAATTCTTTCTGCTCTATCTCAGGAGGAGTATTTGGTGTCTTCCCAGCCAAATTCTCAGGTGACAGAATAAAATCCTTTGGGTTTGTGACAAATGAGATGAGCAAGAAAACCACCTGAAAGTGGAAGGATCTGATGCTCAGCAGGGACTGTCCAGAATTCCCAAGTAATGAAAAGCTACAAGGAATTTTTTACCCCTGAAAATACATTTCTGGTCATGTTGAAGTAAGGAACAAACTGCTCTAACCTGTCCTTTTCCTCAATGCAACAACAATTAATCCTAATTTGCAAACTGAAGTCAAGCTGGAAGGGCCTCACTGAGCTGCCCACCAGCTGCAAACCCTTCCCAGGAATTACCAGGATATCCAGCTTGGATTTCTGGCCCTTGACATTAAAATATTGTGCTGATTTGCCCCCCTGACTGCCCTGAGCCTCAGGAGGGGAGGACACTGAGCAGCCTGTGGGGCCAGGGCTGCTCCAGGGAGGAGGAAGAGGAAGGGGAAGGTCATTACACCCCACCAGGTTCACTCCAAGTCACCAAAACCCACTGGACAAAGCGAGCAAACAATTCTCGTCAGCCAGAAGAGAACAAGGGGCAAGCAAGGGCCAAATGGATTTGTCAGAGCAAATCAGGTCCAAGGGGCTTCACTCCCTCCCAAGGCAGAGGGAGGGGCTGCTGAGAGGAGAGGGCTGGGCTGCTGCAGGAATTCAGGGCTTTTCAGGGGTATTTTACAATGACAGCCCATTCCAATCCCTGAGCACTCTCTCTGCAAAGAATTTCTTTCTCATCTCCAACTTCAATTTCCCCTGGCAGAGCTTGAGCCCATCGTGCCCCCTTGTCCTATTGCTGAGTGCCTGGGAGAAGAGACCAACCCCCACCTGGGCAGAACTTCCCTTCAGGCAGTTCCAGACAGTGCTGAGGTCCTGGCAGGACAGAGCAGGGCAGGGGCACAGGGCAGGTTTGGGTGCTCCTGAGTGTCTGGGTGACGGCACAAGTCACTGCCCAGAGAGCAGCAGCTCCTGCTCAGCCTCTAAAACTTATTCATGAAAAAAGTGGACCTGCAGATGCTGCTGGTGCAGGGCTGGCTGTGCAGCACAGGCTCAGCACAGGCTCAGCACAGGCTCAGCACAGGGCTGTGCTCAAGCAGAAGGAATTCTGCCTGATCAGGCGTGAACAAGGGTTTTTTGCAAGACAAGACTCCTGATGAATCACCAGTTGTTGGGATTATCCAGGGTGAAAGCAAAGCTCCTGCACAGCTCCAGGTTAAAGCACTGTGGGCTTTCTCTTCTAGGTCTCCAAAGAGATCTCAGGGGGAAAAGGGAGAGTCAGGAAGGCTGGAAGCAGCGAACTTTGGGAATTGCTGCCCGAGGCCGGAGGAGTGTTATCCACAATCCAACACCTGCAGTTACACAAGGGATGTACCATGGAATGTTTGGGTTGGGAGGGACAAGAAATCCCATCCCATCCCACCCCTGCCATGGGCAGGGACACCTCCCACTGTCCCAGGTGGCTCCAACCTGGCCTTGGACACTCCCAGGGATCCAGGGGCAGCCACAGCTTCTCTGCCCAACCTGTGCCAGGGCCTGCCCACCCTCCCAGCCACCAATTCCTTCCCAATATCCCACCCAGCCCTGCCCTCTGGCAGTGGGAAGCCATTCCCACCTTGTCCTATCATTACATACTCTTGTAAAGTCTCTCTCCACCCATAAAGAGATGGAAGGGTCTGGGAAAAGGTAGGGAAAGTTGTCTGTGTGTTGGTTCTGGGAGAGAACAGTTTGGGTAACAACATCCCAGAGCAGCTGTGGCTGCCCCTGGATCCCTGGGAGTGTCCAAGGCCAGGCTGGAGTAACTTGGGCTGGTGGGAGGTGTCCCTGCCCATGGCAGGGGTGGCACTGGATGGGCTTTAAGGTGCCTTCCAACCCAACCCAGTCTGGAATTCTGTGATTTATTATCCTTTAAAAATGCTTTTCCCCTTTCCTGGCCCTGCTGAGCCTCAGCTGTGCTGCCCCTGGGCAGAAGAAGCTGCTGCTGAAGGTGCCAGGCCCAGCTCATGCCCTCTCTGACAGCACCAAACGTGTTTGCCCACATGACCAACCAATATTGGTTTTTCCACTGCCACATTTTATGTAACAGCAGCCCTGGAAAAGGATCTGCTGAACTGCCAAGCCTGAGACTTTTAAATAACTGTTCCATCATGTTGAGGTTATGCCTAAAAAAATTGAAACCAAAAATACACGAAGAGAGAAAAAAGCCACTGACATTACATGGAAATTCTGGATCCTTTCCCTGTCACCTTCCCCTTGCTGAAGTCTCAGCACCCAAAGGTGCTCCTGGGCAGCAGGTCTGGGTGGCCCTGCTAGAACAGGGGACCTCCAACAGTCCCACCCAACCTGACCCACTGGTCAGTGTGTGGTGTTTGCAGCAGTGGCTCAGGAAGATGGTTTAGAGGAGATTCAGCCACTGAGCTCCCCCTGGAGAACCACCCCAGGCCCACCCACCAGGGCAGGACACAAGGACCCCCTCCCCAAAGCCCACGGCACCCACAGGTGGCTCCACTCCCCAAATCCCTGCTCCTGCCACATTCCTGCCATTCTCCTGCCAGTGACAGCCCTGGAGTGATCCAAGGCAGACCACCCGTGGTGGAGCAGCACCAGCACTTCAAGGGGATGCTCTGCAAGAGCTGCTCGGACTGGGAGCTCCTCCCTCCACCTCCACCCAAAGTTCTGCCCTGTCCTCACAATGAGCTGGATGGTTCCTTCTGAACACCAGGACCTGGGCACAGAAACTGCTGCAGGGCAGTGGAGAAGGAGAGAATGAAGATGGACAATCCCCCAGAGATGTTTGGAGATCACCTTGTTCCTCCATCACCCCCAGAGTGTTCTCCTTCCATCCTTTGCCCATATTTGTGAGACAAAAAACCCCAAAAACTGAATGGCAAGACAAAACCAGAACAAACACACTGAGCCTTAAGGACCCTTCCAACCCAAACTGTCTATAATTCTGTGGTATCTTCTGCTCCACCTTCTAAGTTATAAATTTGTACTGAGGGTTCTTCAAAGCAAAGTGACCCTGAGAGTAACACAGGAGAAGAACACTCTGAAATGGTTGTAGAAATTACCTGAATCCTGTCAGTTGTCAGTTGTGTTACAGCTCTTTGTTCCCTCAAGTTGTTGTGCTCTGAGATCCCCCCCTGGATCTGCTGCTGAGGGAAACCTGCCTGGGAGACCCACAGGTTCATAATTCAAATTACTCCTCTTTTTAAAAGTAAAACCAGTGGAATAGGCCTTTGATGCCATCTCTGTTTATTTAATTAAAAAGCCTGGCAGGCTGTTTGATTTCTTTAATCAGAAACTGATGTTAAAAGGTTTCCAAAGTAACATTTAATGAGTTGGGAAAGGGGCAGCACGTCCCACTCCTGCCAGGTTTGGACGCTCCAGGTTCTTACTCATCGTTCACTTCCAGCAATTTCAGTGGCTTATTGGGAAGTCACAGCAGAATAAAGGAATTGTAAAGGGCTCTGCAATCCTAAACACATCCAGAGGGGGAGGCCAGAGGGAGAATCCAGGGGAGAGGCAGGACTTGTTCTCCCCATGAACAGCACCAGGAAGGTTTGCTGACAGCAAAGCTTCACATTCCCCACCACAGCAACCAGGACAACAGGCTTGGAAAATAAACACTTGGAGTGGCCTTCAAAATAACATGTTATCAGGATAATGGAGGGGTTGAAGATATATCAAAAATAATCCAAAATGATCAGCAATTACCCTTGGGAATCACAACCATCTTCAGATTCTGAAAAGCCATTTGAACATCTCAGCTGGGAAATGCTCCAAAAAATGGGAACAATCCCAGTGCCAGAGCCAGCCCTGAGCACCCTCCAGCATTGCCAGGGAAAATTCCTGGGGTCTGCAGCTGGGATGACCCCAGAGCACTCCCCACACAGCAGGTGTGGGTCACAGAGTCCTGGAATGGTTTGGGTTGGGGGGACCTCAAAGCCCACCCAGTGCCACCCCTGCCATGGGCAGGGACACCTCCCACCAGCCCAGGTGGCTCCAACCTGACCTTGGACACTCCCAGGGATCCAGGGGCAGCCACAGCTTCTCTGCCCAACCTGTGCCAGGGCCTGCCCACCCTCCCAGGGAAGGATTTCTCCCCAATACCTGATCTGCATCTTCCCTATTTTACTTTAAACCCCTTGTCCTGTCACAAGGAGAGTCAGGAGATCCCCAGGCCCCTCAAGCATCCTTGGCTGTGACCCCTCCTGTGACCTCCTAAAAATCCATCTGCTCAGATGTTTTGCTAAAAGAAAGGGCTGGTGGGAAAGGAAAAAGGGAAAAGGGAAAAGGGAAAAGGGAAAAGGGAAAAGGGAAAAGGGAAAAGGGAAAAGGGAAAAGGGAAAAGGGAAAAGGGAAAAGGGAAAAGGGAAAAGGGAAAGGGAGCCTGACTTTGCCCAGCTCAGCCCTGATGCCCAGGGAGGCCCAGGAGGGGTCAGAAGCCCCAGGTCCCTCCTTCCCTCCCTCTCTCCAGGGATGTGCTGGCTCTGCTCCCCCTTCCCACATCTGATTATCCACACAACCTAAAACCTGTAATTAAGGAAGTAAGGAAAGCATAAAGAAATGTTTATATATCCAGAAATTAAAATTTCAGTGATGAGGCAGTAAATTAACTTAATCAAGTTGGGAGGCATCTATGAGAAATCATTTTTATATGCTTTAATGAGAGAAGGCATTGGAAATGGTGATTTTAATCAGCCAAGTGGGATTTATAAGCAAGAAGATCCTGCTTAAACAACTCATTAGACATCTCCAAAAAAATCTTTACTGCCTCTGCAGACAGTCAAAACAAAATTTATTGTGTATATTTACTAATTCTCTAAACCCCTCAGCAGCAGCACAGATCAAAAGTCGAGGGATTAAAGCAGAAAGGGAAGTTGGAGGGAAAAAATCTCCATAAGCACCTGCTGGAGCAAAGCAAGAGGCTGCAAGTCAAGACAGAGGTGGCTCAGACCAAGGATATTTGGCTCCTAAATCCCTGTTTAGTATCACTATAATATCCAGAGGGAGAAACACTCAGCACCTTCCAATCCTCACTGTAATTTGTGAGGAATTTGCACCCTGGTGATAGTGCAGGATTGGAATAACATGGAAAAGGGGAAAGTCAATGGGATCCCTCCCCCTGGCATTCTGTGAGTCCAGGATTTGTCACATCCTCTGCCTGGCTGGCATGCCAGGGGTGGCAGCAGAGGTGCCAAGAGGCACAGCCAGTGCTGGGGCTCCTGGAACTGCTGCTGTGCTCAGCACACACATCCCTGCTGGGCAGGCAGAGCCAAGTGGAATTCACTGGGTTTCTAAGGAAACAGGGCTGAGTCCAAGCCTAAACACCAAAAACAGTTTCCTAGTCAGAACCTGCCAGGAGATCACAGAATGGTTTGGGTCAGAAGGACCCTGAAGGATCATCTCATAGAATCATAGAATGGATTGGGTTGGAAAAGACCTCCAAGATCAGCAAGTCCAACCCTTGATCCAACCCTACTGTGATCACCAGCCCAGGGCACGGAGTGTCCTGGGCTGGTGATCACAGTGGGGTTGGATCAAGACATGGTGGATTCTCACTCAGTGCCACATCCACAGAATCACAGAATCACAGAATGGATTGGGTTGGAAAAGCCCTCTGAGATCATCAAGTCCAACCCTTGGGCCAACTCCAGTCCCTTTACCAGATCATGGCACTCAGTGCCACGGCCAAGCTCAGCTGAAAACCCTCCAGGGATGGGGAATCCACCCCCTCTCTGGGCAGCCCATTCCAATCCCTGAGCACTCTCTCTGCAAAGAATTTCTTTCTGATCTCCAACTTCAATTTCCCCTGGCAGAGCTTGAGCCCATCGTGCCCCCTTGTCCTATTGCTGAGTGCCTGGGAGAAGAGACCAACCCCCACCTGGCCAGAACTTCCCTTCAGGTGTAACTTCACCTCATCCCCCTCTTGGGAGTGTCAAAATCCAACACAATTTCAGTTCATCTTAATGCCACCAAATGCTGATGGTTTTCTCCTGCAGTGACTGATCTGAGGGGGTTGGACAACCCCTACAAAGGCAACTTTCCAGGCTGGAAGGGGGAAAGTTCTCCCCTCTGCACTAACATCTGATTTACCCCTGGGAGGCAAGAGAAACCCCTGGCAGAGCAGGGCTTGGAGCAGACTCGCCCTCTGGGGCTGCTGAGAAACCTGCCCAGGTCTCACTCCCAGTTACGTTCCATCTGCTCCCAGCAGGACCAAGAGAACATGGTGATTGTTCCTCAAAACTCCAAACCTCAGGCGAGGGCTGGGACAGCAGCAGAGGGAAGGGACTTGTGGGGACACTGGGAGGGCTGGGACAGCAGCAGTGGGGAGGGACTCCTGGGGACACTG
>JAJPCS010000102.1:122202-139468 GCA_021164005.1 Willisornis vidua nigrigula
GAAATTAAACTCAACACTGTAATTGCTTTTGAGGAGACAAGCAGATTCCAGTGTCCATGTCCTGCTGGCCCTGGTGAGGTGAGGGAATAACACAAGTGGAAAGGGGAATGACAGACGGGAGCAAATGTCCTTTGTCATGAGAAGGATCTTGGTGACAAGCACAGCTGCCAGGAGGCCCTGGAGGAGCTCTGACCTCAGCCAGGAGCTCGTGGTGAGGAAGTCCCTGCTCATCCCATTACTCCATAGCCACAGGATAAAGTGGGAACACCCAGGAGTTCACTGTGCCTTCCCCTCTGATTCCTTCTGGTGTCCCTGACTGTTCCTTCGTGCTGCTCCTCAGCCAACCCAGACCTCACAGAGTGAGGGAGAGCCCAGAACACTCTGCCTCACCCACCCATGAGCTGATTGATTTCTTCCCAGTAATTAGTTGTGCCATCGACGCCAGGAGTCCTTCCACAGGGGTGGGAGGAGGGAACAGTGCCCTGCAGTGCAAGGAGAGATTGATTTGGATGCAAAGCCACTCAGGAAACCTGGGTGGGGATTTCCAATTCAGATTCACATGGAGATGCTGAATGTTCCTGGGATGCAGAACAGAAAATTCCATCATGAATCATCAGATTAGTTCAGGAGCAAAGGAACACAACAGCAGACACGGTGCTGATGAACCACGTTCTGTATCCTGAGCAGCTCCCTGGGGACACCTCAGGGTGACCACGGACATAGACTGGGTGCAGGTTGGACATCAGGAGGAATTTTTTCATGGAAAAGGTTGTCAGGTATTGGAAGGGGCTGCCCAAGGGCAGTGGTGGAGTCCCCACCCCTGGAGGTGTCCAAGGGGGACGTGGCACTCAGTGCTCTGGGTTGGTGACAAGGTTGAGATCGGGCACAGGTTGGACTCAGCGGGCTGGGAGGGCTTTTCCAGCCTCAGGGATTCTGGGATTCTGACATTTCCCATGGTCCTGGGAATGGCAGGGAGCAGCAATGGTTGTGTGAGGCCAACCCTGATTCCAGAACCATGGAAGGCAGAAGCTCGTGGCTGGCACATGGGGCAATGCAGGGAGCCCGTGGCAGCAGCAGAGCTGGGGCAGCCTTTGCTGCAGCCCCTGGAGAATCATCAAAATCATGGAATCATTTTGGTTGGAAAAGGCTTCCAAGACCATCAAGTCCAACAGTTCCCCAGCCAAGGCCACCATTGCCCCATGTCCCCACGTGCCAGGTGTCCCACAGCTCTCCCAGCCAGCCCCTGTTTATGTGCCACAGTCCCTCTGACTCACCTGTAATATGAACAACACCACAAAAACTTGCCCTGCCCAATCTGTTACAAACATTGCTCCAAATGCAGCCTTGAGCAAACGAGCACCTTTCCCAACAGAGTTTTCCCTCATCCATTCTGCTCTCCTGCACCTTTGGCAGGCACAAATGAGCCAAGGCCCCCCAGGTACCTGCAGGATGGGGGCAGAGCTGTGCCATGGAGTCCCTGGTGCCCCAAATTGGCAGTGAGTCACTGATCTCCTGCAGCTCCAGCACCTGCGTTGGCACCGGGAACAGACGCACTGGCATCGATGCCCAGTCCCTGTTTGTTCTGGGAGGGCACACACCCAACAATGGGTTCAGTAAGAACGAGCTCAGAATCCCAGACAGGTTTGGCAAGGGCTGCCCAGAGAAGCTGTGGCTGCCCCTGGATCCCTGGAATGTCCCAGGCCAAGCTGGACAGGGCTTGGAGCCACCTGGGCTGGTGGGAGGTGTCCCTGCCCATGGCAGGGTGGGACAGGGTGGGCTTTAAGGTCCCTTCCAACCCACACCAGCCTGGTTTGGCTCTTGTCCCCAGTCCCTCTCCAGCTCTCCTGGAGCCCCTTCAGGCCCTGCCAGGGGCTCTCAGGTGTCCCTGGAGCCTTCCCTTCTCCAGGTGATCCCCCCAGCTCTCCCAGCCTGGCTCCAGCCCAGGGGGGCTCCAGCCCTGGAGCATCTCCGTGTCCCCCTTTGGACTCTCTCCAGCAGCTCCACATCCTTCCTGTGCTGATGAGCTCCCAAATCCAAACCTCCAGTATTTGCCTGACTTCCTACCTGCACATTCCAGGTGAGGATTCCCAGCTGACAGGGAGAGGTTTGTGTTTAGTTCCATTTAAATTCCCCTGGGCAACAGTGACCTCTGGAGCTTCCACCTGTTTCCATTTATTACCTGCAATTCCCCAATTTCCAGACCTGGAAGCTTTCCCAGGCTTTATCTGATCCACAGGCCAGTATGTGGGTACTGAAGGGAAGCAGGAGGAGCTGATGAGAAATAAAACAATCAAACTGATTATTTATGACCTGAATTAACAGACACAATCCCTAAACTTGTGCCATCCAATCCCACTGCCTTGAACCTGCCTGGATATGGATTTGGGGGCAGATCCTGCCCATTTCCTTTGCAGAAACTGCCCAGTTTGAAAAGGGAGTTGGAGTGGGCAGTTGTGGCACCAGTGCCAGGATCTTCCTGACCCCCAGTGATGCCCTGTGGAGTTTCATCCAGAGGTTGCTCCTTAAATCCCTTCAACAGACCTCAAAACTGGAGAGAAATCCAGATTTTATGGGAAATGAGGTGTGGGTTGTTTCCCTCACTGTAATTCAGCTCTGCCATCAGTCCTGATTACCAACATTTCTGAGAAATTTAAAAAAAATGGAAAACACCTCAGTGTCTGCATTCATCCCTCACAAATGGACCACTTTATGATTCATGTAAACGACTCACACCCATAATTAACACCAGCTCGGCAGTTAATTGCATCTTTGCAAACTAGTTTAATAATTAGCAGGGAAAGTTGCCAGTCGTGTTGTGATCTGGGTGTTTGGGGTCAGGAGCAGCTCAGCACAAACACACACAGGCACCTGCTTCTCCCCAGACAGCCTGAAACGGGGAAAGCTTCAGAAAAAGGAGGGAATTTGGGGGTTTCTCTGTGTTTTTAGGAACGAGGATGTTCCTCTGGATGGAGGGAAACAGGATATTAACTGGGGGGTTGTGACTGAGTTCATCAAAGTGCAGCGTGGCAGGGCAGGAGGATGAATTATAAAATTATATAGAAATAGATAAAGTTATAAAATTATATTTATAAAACTCAAAAAATTATTATTAAAAAATCTTCATCAGAATTTGTTACTCCAAGACCAGACAGATAAAGGGCATGTCATTTTCTCTCACAACACTCACCACTTTCTGTCACCTTCTGTACCAAAAAGGGCTAATTCTTGTCCAGCAATTGAAAAGAACAGTAAAATCTGACAAATTCACTATTACATATTAATATTTGTGCTAAAACTTCTCAGCAACCACTTCCACTACAGCAATGACATGAATTGGTCCCTCCTTCTCAGCCTCAGGAGGATTCATTTTCATTTATGTTTAGAAATCCTTTGTTTTTAAGGTGCCTTCCCTCTTCCCTTCCTCCCAGAGACCCTCCAGGATTCCAGGGACAACTTAAGGAAATCCTCCAACCCCCAAACAAGGCAAAAGCATCCCAGAATCCTGGATGGTTTGGTGGGAATGGACCTCAAAGCCCATCCAGTGCCACCCCTGCCACGGGCAGGGACACGTCCCACAGCCCAGGGTGCTCCAGCTGCTCCCACTCATCCAACCACATTTTCCCCACGGAATTATGACCTTTTTCCCCCAACAAAAGCTGGGATAATGCAGCATTTGGCCACATCCAGCAGGGCAGGGCAAGCCCGAGGGGCTCAGCTGTGAGATGTGACCCCTCAGTGCCCCCTCGGGCCCCACTGGATGCACAGCCAAGCTCGGATTTCCAGCAGGATGGCCTGGAATATTCCAGGATTTCCAGGGATTTTCAGGGAAATTAAACCCTAAACTCCACCTTTGGACAGTCAAGTCCCTTTTCCAACCCACCACCTGCCCTGTCCTGTTCCCTCTCACCCCTCCCACCCCAACAGCTCCGCTGCCCATTTCTGACCTTCAACGTGGAAATAAAGCCCTAAAAATGGATTTACTGTGTGGAAATTTGGGGGTTTTAGCAGATAATCCCTTCAGCAGATAAAAATCATCTAGAAAAAGATGAATGCACCAAAAGAAAACTAAACCAGTATATTTTAATTCTACAAAACTGTATAAATATTGAACTGTACAGCAAAGGGGGCAGGGACCAATAATGTCTCTTAGAACATTTCCAGTGTGTCACCACCACATACTGGTTCAAACTGGAGCACTTTAGAATTAAATTGACCTTTACAGCAGTTCTGAGGAGAAAAAGACTCTTTTCTCTGTCTTTGGGGTCACACCCAAGCCCAGCAGTCACACACCGATGGCACTTTGCCATCACCTCCAGCTACAACGTCCAACAGACCTTGGGATGGGACAGGGAAGTACCGAGGACAAGAGGGATGTCACTCCTCACATCCCAGGACTGTCACCCTTCACATCCCGGGACTGTCACCCTTCACTTCCCAGGACTGTCACCCTTCACTTCCCAGGACTGTCACCCTTTACATCCCAGGACTGTCGCCCTTCACGTCCCACAGTGTCATCCCTTTACATCCTGGCACTGCCACCCTTCACTTCCCAGGACTGTCACCCTTCACATCCCAGGACTGTCGCCCTTCACGTCCCACAGTGTCATCCCTTTACATCCTGGCACTGCCACCCTTCACTTCCCAGGACTGTCACCCTTCAGATCCCAGGGTGTCACCCCTCACATCCTGGCACTGCCACCCTTCCCATCCAGGCACTGTCACCCTTCCCATCCCGGTGGGGGCACCCCAGGGTGTCCCCCCCAGCTGGCCCCTCCTGCCCCCCCAGGTGCTGCAGGACCTCCCCCAGGTGCCCCTGCAGTGCCCAAACCCCCCCGTGCCCACACACAGGACCCACCAGGCAGGTCTGTGAGTGTGGCAAAGCCCTCGCGAAGGAGATGAACAATTTATTCACCTTTTCCTGCACGGAAATGACCATTTCAATTTGATCAGGATGTTTTCATGCTCTCCCTGTGGGGCACAACAACCACCTCCCCCTTTTTTCGGTGCTTTTAAGCCACACCCTGCACTTCTGTGGTGGTTTGAAGAGGAGAACTGGAAGAGTTTGAGCCTCCTGTGAGCAGGGAGGCTGAAGATGAGCCTCCAATCTGAGTTATTCCCCCCCATTCCAGCTCCACGCAGGCACAGCCACCACTTTCCCACTTAACTCCCCTCTGCTTTCATTTAATGATGTGTATCCAGAAAATATGAGCTATAAATTTATAGTATGTCCACATATGACAGGATTAATCCAGGATCACCAGAGCATTATACAGAAAATCGTGTCCTTTTTAATGACCCAGTGCATGTACAGACCTTTGGAGGAATGGTGAGTGAAATCCTGGGAAACATCTCCCCCCTCACCAGGCTGGGGTCACACTGCCCTGGAATTCCAGTCTTTGAACCCTCTGGGCCATAAGAAGCCACAGGGCATTGCCAAACCCCCAGCCTGGAGTGCACCAGGTGGATTTGGGGTGGTCACCAAAGGAAATGTCACAGTCCAGATGGGAAATGTCACCTGTGTGGGCAGGACCTGTCCCCACACCCCACCAGGGACCAACCACCAGTAAGGACCACATGGACAAAGAGACTGAGCCACAAAATCACTGAAAACCAGAATCAGCCTCTGGCATTGCCCTGGAAGGAGAAGCCCTGGAGGCAGAGCTGGGAGGGGCTCCAGCTCTGGCAGGGGATGCAGGGATGAAGCTCTGCCTGTGTCCTGGACAGGATACACCTCTGTGTGGGGACAGCCAGCCGTGGAGGCTCTCAAGGCTCTGGTGGGCCCAGAGGGGCACTTCTGGTCCCTCCACCTGCCCCTGCAGCCCCAGCCAGTTCCATTCCCAGGCGGGGAGGGCAACTCCCTCTGTGCTGCTCTGAGGGGCCACGTGTGCCACTCCTTCCTCTCAACACTCTGTGACTTCTGCTGTTCCCTCATTGGATGGAAGTCCATTTTTGGGTGCAGTCTTTGCCCAGTTTCCAACCATCACATCACATTTTTTCCCAGCGCAAACCACGAAGCTTTGGCTCTGTCTGGTGACTCTGCTGCCCAGTTTGGTGCTGTCAGAGCCCTCTGGGCACGAGAGAACAGCAAATATCCTTCAGGCCTTGCCAAGGGACACCGGCACAGTCACCCCAGCTCGGGACACACTGCCAGGATGGCTCCCAGTGCCAGCTGCTGTCACAAGGCTTTTGATACCAGGCGCCCTCTCTGTGGTGGTGTGTGACACACAGCACACCTCTCTGCTGTGGGTTGGTGTCTCTGGAACCATCTCTGGGCACCTCTGGGTGGGTACCAGCACATGCTTTATCATTCCTAGGCTCAGAGCAGCTTCTTTGAGCAGCCCCAGGGACACGGAAAGACCTGCAGCCCCAACACCACCTCCCAGGGCTCCGGTGGGATGTGGAGAGGGCTGGGCCCAGCACGAGGAGGGATGGGGAGGAGGAGGAGGAGGAGGAGACGCCGTGCCCAGCTCAGGCCCCCAGGGTCATGTTGCGCAGCAGCCACTGCTGGGAGCGGCTGTGCCCACACTCCCTCATGGTGGGCACCAGCCTGTCCTCCTCCGACGGCTCAGCCAGGCACTGGTTGCTGTTCACGTGCCTCAGGGTGAGCTTCTGCAAGAGAGGAGACACAGAATTACTGCTGGGAACCGACAGTGGCATCTGGGGGCTTGTCTCAGTCCTGCTCAGGTCACTGCAGCAGCCAGGAGAGTCCCCGTGGAGCCCCAGGATGGCCCCACCTGCTGCTCCCACTCACCTGCTCAGGTGGCACCTCAGCCCTTCTGCTGGACCCAGCCAGGAAAAAAGGACAAAATAAGTGCCAGGAAATATTTACTGCAAAGCAACAGCAGTTTGGATGAAGGATTTGGGTCTCCAGTGACAGGGAAACAAGGAGCACTTCAGAGCAGAGCTCTGCCAGTGCAGAAATGATTGCTGATGGACACAGGTTAGGTGAAAAGTCCTCTTCTTCCAGCACATTCCTCCTTCTCTGGGACAGCCACCCCCTCCTGTTCCCACCATGTTGTATTTCTGAGGGAGACAGAGCTTATTCTGAAGGAATAAATCCTCTTCTGTTCTCCTCTGGGAGAACAAGTTCCTGGAGAGATCCAGGGAAGGGAAACACAAGTTGTGTATTTAAATGAAAGACAAGGACAGGACGGTCCTAGGTGAGCTGTGGGTGTTCCCTCCATCACTCCTTGGATTGAGTCTGAGGTTTCACACACAAAATCACAGCAATTAACAAGCCACACGAGCTCCTTTGCTAAGAAATGCTGCATTTACCAATTTGCTATTGCCTAAAAGGTCTTTCAGTTCATAAAAAACAATTAAAATTCTATTAAATGTAAATTAGATGCACCTCTACACATGTCAGGTCAGCAGCTGCACATCTGGAAGCAGCTGGGGAGGCCACGCACTGGAACACTGTGGGGAGCACAGCTGGCTCCCAGCTGGGGGTGGGGATGGAGCTGGAAGGGCTGGTTTGGTTGGAAGGGACCTTGAGATGCTCAAATCCACCCCCTGCCATGGGCAGGGACACCTCCCACCAGCCCAGGGGGCTCCAGCCTGGCCTTGGACACTCCCAGGGATCCAGGGGCAGCCACAGCTTCTCTGCCCAACCTGTGCCAGGGCCTGCCCACCCTCCCAGACACCAATTCCTTCCCAATATCCCACCCAGCCCTGCCCTCTGGCACTGGGAAACCATTCCCTGTGTCCTGTCCCTCCATCCCTTGTCCCCAGTCCCTCTCCAGCTCTCCTGGAGCCCCTTCAGGCCCTGCCAGGGGCTCTCAGGTGTCCCTGGAGCCTTCTCTTCTCCAGGTGACCCCCCAGCTCTCCCAGCCTGGCTCCAGCCCAGAGGGATCCAGCCCTGGAGCATCTCCGGGACCTCCTCTGGATTCTCCAGCAGCTCCACAAGGATTGTCCCAATGCCCCAAGGCCAACAAGCACAGGAAGAGGCAATTCCAGCACCGAAACCTTTGCAGATCATTCCCTGGATAATCAAACACAGCACAAAGGAACAAACAAGGGAAGGAGGACAGGAGGGAAAATTCTGGAGCCTCCTGGAGGGGGAGAAAGGATGAATTAACCCCAAACAGCCCAGCCTGACCCCAAGGATCTCTTGATGGTTTGGAATTCCTTTTCGTCAATATCTCCAGGACTGAATTCCTGGAAATGAGGAATTGAATTGCATAAATCAGGAATTTTCAAACTCAGAGAATCATCTGAAAATTCTGTGAAAAATTCCACAAAATTTGATGAAAATTCTATGAAATTCTATGAAAAATTCAATGAAAACTCTACAAGAACTCCATGAAAATTCTACCAAAACTCCAAACTGTTCCACAAAATTCTATGAAAAATTCTATGAGAATTCTATGGAAATTATTTAAATTCTTTAAAAATTTTACGAGAAATTTTATGGAAAATTCTACGAAAAAATCTAAAAAATTCTACAAAATTTGATGGAAAATTTTATGAAAATTCTATGAAAAAATCTAAAATATTCTATAAAATTTCATGCAAAATTTTACGAAAATTCTATGAAAAGTCTGAGAAAAAGGAAAATTCTATGAAAAAATTTAAGAAATTCTACAAAACTTTATGGAAACTTTTATGAAAATTCTATGGAAAGCCTGAGGAAAAGGAAAATCTTATGGAAAATTCTATGAAAAAATTTAAAATATTCCACAAAATTTTATAGAAACTTTTATGAAAATTGTATGAAAAGCCTGAGAAAAAGGAAAATTTAATGAAAATGGTATGAAAAAATCCAAATACAAAATTTATGGAAACTTTTAAGAAAGTTCTATGGAAAGCCTGAGCAAAAGGAAAATTTTATGGAAAATTCTATGAAAATATCTAAACAATTCTACAAAATTTCATGGGAAATTTTATGGAAAATTCTATGAAAAAAATCTAAAAATTCTGCAGAATTTTATGGAAACTTTTATGAAAATTCTATGAAAAGCCTGAGAAAAAGGAACATATTATGGAAAATTCTAAGAAAAAAAATCTAAAAAATTCTACAAAATTTCATGGGAAATTTTATGAAAATTCCATGAGAAGTCTGAGCAAAAGGAAAATTTATGGAAAATTCCATGAAGAAATCTAAAAAAAGATCTACAAAATTTTAGGGAAACTTTTATGAAAATTCTATGAAAAGCCTGAGAAAAAGGAAAATTTTATGGAAAAGTCTATGAAAACATCTAAACAATTCTACAAAATTTCATGGGAAATTTTATGAAAATTCTATGAAAACCCTACAAAAAATTCTACAAAAATTCTACAAAAACCCCACGAAAACCTCTATGAAAATCCATGAATTGTATAAAAAATGAGCTTTTTTGAGAACTATGTTGCCAATTGGATCATTTTTGTGCCTTGGAATAGGAGCCAAATCTTTGGCTGTGGCAAATGGTACCAACCCCATCAAGAGATGGAGGGAGTTGAATTCATCTAAAATTGGTTCTAACGAGTAACAACTAAAACTACTCCTAGTTAATGGTCACTACTAACAAGGACTAACCACAACTACCACCAGGGATCTGTTCTATCTATACAGTAACTTCTGTCCTGGTTTCTCTGCCAGCAGAGCAAGGCAGAGCTCCGGAGTGTGCCCAGTTTGGGGGCCCGTCCGGGACTGGTACCCACCTCCCTCCCTGGCACTACAGGAAGTAGTCGGTGGGGCTGTTGTAGACCCTGCGGAAAACCTCGTGGCGGGAGAGGTTGCGGAGCTGCCAGGTCTGCAGGGCACTGCCATCACACGCCTCCACCGTGGGGCCGTGCGAGCCGTCCTCCAGCCGGGCCAGCGTCAGGCACGACTGTGTGATCACGTGCAGGAAGGTGCGGCTCTGGGGGCACACACACGGGCAGCGTCACCCCCCGGCTGGCACCGAGCCGGGCACGGGCTGAGCGGCACCGGGAGAGCCCCTGGAGGGGAACAGCGGCTGGGGATGCTGCGGGGAGAGCCATGGGGAGAGCCACGGGGAGAGCCACGGGGAGAGCCACAGGGAGAGCCACGGGCATGGGCAGGGCTGGTTCTACACAGAGCTCCTGGCACCCTGGCATTGTTACATCCCATGCATGGGCAGGGCTGGTATCACACAGAGCTCCTGGGCACCCTGGCACTGTTACCTTTACACCCCATGCAAGGGCAGGGCTGGTTTCACACAGAGCTCCTGGGCACCCTGGCACTGTTACCTTTACATCCATCCCATCCTTCAGGTCCAGAGGGACCCCCAGCATGTGCTTTTGCCCCCAGTCCCCACTGCACAGCAGCTCTCAGGGAGTGAGGATGTTCCTCCTGCACCAATAACCTGCACTGACCACCCTGGAGCCTGTCTGAGAGTTACCAAGTTAAAAACATATTGAATGAAACTTGGGAGATACAGATTTTTTTCCTAAATGACAATTCCAGCTTTTCCTTTATGGTCCCAGGTGGGTTGGGATGGAGGAGAGCTCCTACTGCCCTAAATTTGCTCCTACTCCCCTAAATTCGCTCCTTCTCCCATAAAAATTTGCTCCTACTCCCCTAAATTTGCTCCTACTCCCCCAAATTTTGCCCATCACTGCAGGTTCCCCAGGGCTGGTGCTGCCAGAGTACCTGGGGATGCTCCTCCTGCCCGTTTCTTCCCCATGTTTCTGGCTTGATCAGGGAAAAAGTGATGTGAGTATAAAAAGGCCACTAAAAATATCAAGGACAAGTGTCCTTATAATGCCACTTTGAGTGAACATCAATGTTGGGTTTGTTTCATTATGTATCATTGCTCTGTGTTCCTTCTGTCTGTGATTCTTAGGGAAAACAGAGGCACATAAACAACTGACTTGGGAATCTCTGTATTGCATGTTTGAACTCCTTAAATGCCTCAAGTTATGGGTTGTTTTTGGGTAAAACCAGGATGAGAATCATCTCAGTGATGTGAGCAGACTTTCCTTCCTCTGGGACATGGAAACCTGGAATGGGTTGGGTTGGAGGGACCTTAAAGCCCATCCAGTGCCATCCCTGCCATGGGCAGGGACACCTCCCACCAGCCCAGGTGGCTCCAACCTGGCCTTGGACACTCCCAGGGATCCAGGGGCAGCCACAGCTTCTCTGCCCAACCTGTGCCAGGGCCTGCCCACCCTCCCACCCACCAATTCCTTCCCAATATCCCGCTCAGCCCTGCCCTCTGGCAGTGGGAAGCCATTCCCTGTGTCCTGTCCCTCCAGGCCTTGTCCCCAGTCCCTCTCCAGCTCTCCTGGGGCCCCTTCAGGCCCTGCCAGGGGCTCTCAGGTCTCCCTGGTGCCTTGTCTTCTCCAAGGGAACCCTCCCAGCATTCCCAGCCTGGCTCCAGAGCCCCTGATAAAGCAGGTCTGGCACGTTGAAGCATCTGTGGAAAGGCACTAAGAGAGGGCACTTCTATGGGCACTTCTACAGGCACTGCTGGAGGAGGAGGGAGATGCTACTCCAGGGGTTGGGGATCAGCACAGGGATCACAGTTGGTACCAGACTTACCTCAAAGCTATATTCCCATTTCCCAAAGTACTGATGGAAGGGGGAACAAAAGGAAAGTCGAGTCAGTGACTCAGGAAACAGTTTCGGGGAAGCCCCTCAAGGCTCTATGAATGGAAACTCCACAACTTTGCATGGTCACCGTGTTTAGGGACAAATGATGGGAATTAGGCAAGACCAATTCATGGAATCCTGGAATATCTGAGCTGAAAGGGCCCCACAAGGATCATCCAGTCCAACTCCTGGCCCAACAGCCCAACAATCCCACCATGTCCCTGCGAGCACTGTCCAAACAACCCTTGAGCTCTGGCAGCCTTGGAATAAATCCCAAGGAATCCAAAAGGAACAAATCCTGATGCCATCACTCACATACAAGGAAATAAATCCCATTGGCTGTAACATCTTTACAGCATCAGTTTTGCCCTGGGCTCATCCCTGTGTGCTGGGTCACAAAATTTCCTCCCATTCCACATCCTGAGCTGTTCTGGGATTCCCTCCCATTCCACATCCTGAGCTGTCCTGGGATTCGCTCCCATTCCACATCCTGAGCTGTCCCTGATGTCACAGGGACAGGGACAGGTCCAGGGGCATGGACAGGACACGCTCTGGGTGTCCCCCTCAGCCTCAGGGACTGACCTGGATCCAAAGCCCAGCAGGTCCTGCCCTGACATCCCCACCCAGGGCACAACAACCAGCCACTGGGCAAGTCTGGGAACACTCAGAATTCCCACCAGGAGCAAGGTCAGGCACGGAGGGAACAACACTGGCTCCAGCCTGACAGAATTCCCAGATCCCTTCTAATGATCCCTCTCCTCATTTCCCACACTATTCCAAAGCAAATACATTTATACATCATAAATATGGTACACAACACCCTGCCAGGAAGCCTTTGGAGGCTGGGCAATCCCACCTGGCACATCCCACTGGCACAGCTGATGGATGGAGCTGCCCTTGTCAGGGATGGGCAGCGTGGAAAAGGGCCAGGAATCTTCTAATGGAATTACAGATGTGGGCTGGGAGGGACCTCAGAGCTCACCTGGTTCCACCCCCTGCCATGGGCAGGAGCACCTTCCCTGGCCCAGGTTGCTCCAAGCTGGCCTTTAATACATGATACATTTAAATACCACACAAGAACTGAACTACAACACTGGAAAATATCTAATACTGGCATGAAATCACAGAAAATTGCCTGAAAATCACTACTGAGAAATCCATTTTAATGGTGATTTACATCCTCAGCCCTGCTGTCCATTGTCAAGCCTTAACTCCTAAAACACCTTTAGCAGGAGGAGGAATATGGCCAGAAACCACAGAATAACCACCTAAAGCCCCTCCATTCAAGCCCTGGATAGGCAAATAAAGGTATTAATTACTGTAATTTCACTGGAAAACCAACTTAACAGATACAAGGGACCAGACAACATCTTGCAACTGTTTGGGAAAAAATAAAATACCACAAGCTGCTTGTTTTCTTGGGAAAAATACTGGATATTGGGTATGTTTGGAGGCTAAAAATACACCAATAGACTTCCAGTACTGAAATGAAAGGGCAGAGGGGAAGCTGAAGTTCGAACAATCAGAGAAAAACTGGTCAGAAAAACACTTTGTTAATAAATACAGAGGAACAGAAAGCAAAGGGCTGTTCTCCAGCAGAACAGGCAGAAACTCTGGGAGCTGCTGCTCTGCAACCAGAGGACTCCCTTTGCCTGAGCTCCATCTCCTGGCAGAGAAGGATTCCCTTTGCCTGAGCTCCATCTCCTGTCCAAGGAGGATTCCCTTTGCCTGAGCTCCATCTCCTGTCCAAGGAGGATTCCCTTTCCTGAGCTCCATCTCCTGTCCAAGGAGGATTCCCTTTGCCTGAGCTCCATCTCCTGTCCAAGGAGGATTCCCTTGGCCTGAGCTCCATCTCCTGTCCAAGGAGGATTCCCTTTGCCTGAGCTCCATCTCCTGGACGAGGATTCCGTTTCCTGAGCTCCACCTCCTGGACGAGGAGGATTCCCTTTCCTGAGCTCCATCTCCTGGCTCGGGAGGATTCCCTTTTTCCCTTTGCCTGAGCTCCATCTCCTTCCAAGGAGGATTCCCTTTCCTGAGCTCCATCTCCTGGCTCAGGAGGATTCCCTTTTTCCCTTTGCCTGAGCTCCACCTCCTGGCTGAGCTGGGCTTGGCACCGCTCCTGTAACTCCACCGTGGGGCTGTTAAACTCGGCTTAAAGAGCAAACCCAGCCTGTCTCCTGCCTTAAAAGGGCTGCTCTTGGCTGGCACAATTCCAGCCTTCCAGGTGACACAGCCATTTCTGTGGAATGCTGGAAATGCTTTTGAAATATTCTGTGTCTTAAATCCACCAGTATTTTTCTACCTTTGCAGCCATGGAAAGATGCCAATAGAAAATATATTTTTAAGACATTTTTCCAGTCTATCCCTTGAGGTATCACTGAGTTAAACTTGGAATCTGCCAATTTAGGAGTGTGAAAATCTGGTATTTGAAGGTGTCACACCTTGAACCTGTGCCCAGGGGTGGCAGAGGGCAGAGGATGCTGCTGGGACACATCAGGGCGTGGGGGATCCTGTGGGATCCCCTGGAATTCTGCAAACAGAGTCCCCAGATCCCCCTGGGGCTGCCCAGGGAGGGTTGGAGTGCCCAGCCCTGGAGGTGTCCAGGGAAGGACTGGCCATGGCACTCAGTGCTCAAGATGGGCATCGGGCACAGGGTGGGCTCCAGGGGCTGGGAGGGCTGTGCCAAGGTGGGCATTGGGCACAGGGTGGGCTCCATGGGCTGGGAGGGCTTTTCCAAGGTGGGCATCGGGCACAGGGTGGGCTCCATGGGCTGGGAGGGCTTTGCCAAGGTGGGCATCAGGCACAGGGTGGGCTCCATGGGCTGGGAGGGCTTTGCCAGCCTGAGCAATCCTGGGATTGTGCCAAGGACCCCCCGAGGCTGCCCCCACCCCCCCGGTACCTCGGCATCGTACTCCCACAGCTGGTTGCCCCTCAGGTGGTGGCACTTGAGCATGAGGATGGGCCCGTTGAGCCGCGACACGTCCAGGCACAGGTCGTCGGTGCGGATCTCCTTGTCGGCCGTGTAGGAGAACACCTGGGGACACGGGGGACAGTGGGTGACACCACCCCTGCTGGGGACACGGGGGGACAGTGGGTGACACACCCCAACTGGGGACACACAGCGGGGACAGTGGGTGACACCATCCCAGCTGGGGACACACGGGAGGACAATGGGTGACACACCCCACCTGGGGACACACAGGGGAGGGACAGTGGGTCACACCACCCCAACTGGGGACACACAGCGGCGACAGTGGGTGACACACCCCAACTGGGAACACACAGGGGAGGGACAGAGAGTGACACAGCCCCAACTGGGGACACACGAGAGGGGACAACAGGTCACACCACCCCAGGTCACCCCACCCCAGCTGGGGCTGCCCAGCCCCGCGGTGGCCAAAGGAGGGTGGGCAGGGCTTGGAGCAGCCTGGGCTGGTGGGAGGTGCTGGGGTGGGAACAGGATGAGCTTTGAGGTCCCTTCCAAGCCAACCATTGTGGGTTCCACGGGTCAGTGATGTCTGAATTGAGAATTCAGGAAGCTGAATTGGAAGCTGGGCTTGGAAAACTCACCATGGTGAGAAAGAATAATGAATGCTAATTAAGGTGATGTCAAATCACCAGGCTGGCATCGGGTCCCACCCATATTAATTACAGAGATAATGATATTAATGCCACCTAAAAAGAGAGGGTGAGAACACCTTGCACAGCTAATTACAGAATGTGTTTCACAGCAGCCATTCCACTGGCAGCCAAAATGTTCCTGGAAAACTTGGGATTTTAGTGTCCTCTTCTCCAGGGGGTCTCAGGAGCTGAGGGAAGGGCCCTGGAGCTGCTCATCTGGGAAATATCTCAGAGTGAAGGGAAGAGAAAGGTTCTCCTAAGGAAAAGCAAACTAAAGTTGGGAAAATGGGGCTGGAGTGCATCCTGGAAGGAGCAAGGGGAAGGAGGAGCCACAGCAAGGTCTGACCTCCAAAACTGGACCAAAATTGGTCTCCAGGTGGAGTCAGGGATGGGGAACACGGAGCCTGTTTGGGAACACCCCGGCCCGTCCCACCCTGTGCTGGCCACGAGCAGGGACTGGGGGGCCAGGGCTGCCCCACCCCAGCCACAGTCACACAACTAAAGCACTGAAAATTAGCATTAATTGAGGATTAATTAGGAATTAGAATTAATTAGGAATTAGAATTAATTAAGCAGAAGAAGAATTTAAAAATTCAAATTAATTAAAAACATACTTGGCTTAAAATAACTTTAAAAATCCCTTAATTATTTCCCTTGCAAAAGCCAGTGAAACCCCAGTGAATCAGCTCTGCTCCTTTGAGTCCCAGGTATGAGGATATGCAAATTTTACACTAATTAACACACACAGTAGGTACAGTCAGGGCTGGTATGAGGAGCCCAACAATTCCATTCACTTTTCCAACCCCTCCAAGGGAGACACCCCACAGACCCACTGTTGGAATTTCCACTAATGCAGAGGCCTCAACTCCCAGGAACAGCCTGTATGTTTATTATATATATTATTGTGGATTTATTTGCATATTTACCATACACACATTTAGGAACAGCCACATTTAGGGAGTTTCTTTCCTATTTCATTTTTAGAAGGATTTTTCCCTCCAACTCCAGAAAATAAATTAAAATTCATGATCAATTTTTTTAGTGTTTTTGTCTGAAACATGATACATGTTTCTAATTAACAGCAGGAAAATATTCAGTATATTCACTGGGTTATTTCACTGGGCCTCTGGATATGCATCCAGATGTCCTCAAATTTGGAGCTGATGCTCAAGGAAAGGGCTGAGCACTCCCAAAATTCTGCTGCTCAAAATCTCAACTATTCTGGAATGTTCATTGATTATATTATTGTCATATACAACAGAACTTGAATAGAGATTTCAAAATGAAAATATTTATATACAACATAATGCTTGCATAAAACATAATATTTTATCTAAAATGTAATGATTTCATATAAAAAAAATTTCATTAATATTTTTAATAGTGACCCAAGAACACTGAGGGTCCCCAGGACATGCCCCAGCCCTGCCTGGGGGTGTTTCAGCTCTCACCCCACTCACAACCAGTCACTGCACCACTGAACCACCTTTCCTTCCCTCTGCCCCCTCACCTGGTTCCCTCCCATGCCATGGCAGTTGAAAATTCCCACTTTCTCGTTCTCCTTGCGGCCCATGTTGTCCAAGCACTGGTTGGTCTCAACGTTCCTGATCTGAAGCAAGAAGAGAGGGGAGATATTCCATGAGGAAAGTCTGGAAATGGCACCTTTGTGCAGAGAAAATCACGTTCCTGTAGGAGAAAGTACCTTTTCCATGCATTCAAATATGGGGGTTTATTTATTTATTTATGTTTATTTATTTATGCTCAAAGTCTGCCAGTGCCTCACACTCCCCAAAGAAGGGGACTAATTACAGAGAGCACAATGAGATTTTAAACTCCTTATTAAGTGGGAAAAGCCTTTGAGGGAAATCTCATTCAAGCCTCATTCTGTTTAGACAGCTCTGTATGCAGGGTCAGTTCTGAGCATCGTTCCCCTGGCATGGGGCATTGTTTTCTTGGGATGGGGCATCGTTCTCCTGGCATGGGGCATCATTTCCCTGGGATGGGGCATCACTCTCCTGGGACTGGGCATAATTCTTCTGGGATGGGGCATCGTTCCCCTGGGATGGGGCATCATTTCCCTGGGATGGGGCATCACTCTCCTGGGACTGG
>JAJPCS010000105.1:0-22217 GCA_021164005.1 Willisornis vidua nigrigula
GAATTTTCTGGGGATTTTTTTGCCCTCTGAGTTTCAAATCCACGTCCCTTTGGTGCTCACTCTTAGGTCATGTGTTGCTGTTGTGTTTTTGCTGTAAAATTGAACCCAGGGTGTGTGACAGGCACACTGAGGGTTACCCAAGGGCAGAGCAGGATGCCAACCTGACCTGGCTCCCTTTCAGGCCTGTCTGACAGGGGGCATGATCCTGCACAGTTATGGGATGCTGCTGCCCTGCGGAGTGGACCAGTTCCACGGCACAGAGTACGTGTGCTGTCCTCAGACCAAGGTGGTGGATGAGGCTCTGTCCAAAGAGGAAGAGGATGAGGACGAGGATGAAGACTATGACCTTTACAAAAGGTAGGGTTCTTGCTGGTGTAGGTGTTCACAGCAGCTCCCTTGGGAGAATTTCTGTGCTGCTGAACTTCCCAAAGGAGTGTCCTGAGCCTGAGGGAGTGTTGCAGGAGGACAAATGATGTTTGTATTACTGGAGGAGCTCAGCAGCCCCTCTGCACCCTTGGACAGAGAGAGTTGGGGTCACTCAGCCTGGAGAGGAAAAGGCTTCAGGGAGACCTGGGAGCCCCTTCCAGTGCCTAAAGGGGCTCCAGGAGAGCTGCAGAGGGACTGGGGACAAGGGATGGAGGGACAGGACACAGGGAAGGGCTTCCCACTGCCAGAGGGCAGGGATGGATGGGGTATTGGGAAGGAATTCTTGGCTGTGAGGGTGGGCAGGCCCTGGCACAGTTTGAGTAGAGAAGCTGTGGCTGCCCCATCCCTGGGAGTGTCCCAGGCCAGGTTGGACAGGGCTTGGAGCAACCTGGGGTGGTGGGAGGTGTCCCTGCCCATAGCAGGGGGTGGAATGGGATGGGCTTCGAGGTCCCTTTAAGCCCAAATCATTCTGGGGTTCTACAGCAGGCACCAGGGACAGACTTCCAATTCCTGAGGAAAGCAGGTGGGGAAGTGCAGGGAAATGAGGGATGTCCCACTGATGGGATGATCAACAGCCACTACATTTACCTTTCCCACCTCTGGTGTTCTGGAACAGCTGCAAAGAGAGTCATTACTCTGGTCCATCCAGGATCAGCCTTCCCTTTCCCCTCTAACTCAAGCATATCCCTGCAGTGAGTTCCCTACAGAGGCAGGTGTGGAGGACTTCACAGGCACCGCCGTGGAGGAAGATGAGGATGAAGATGACGAAGGGGAGGAGGAGGAGGAGGACGTGGTGGAGGACCGTGATTACTACTATGACAGCTACAAGGTGGATGATTACGAGGAGAGCCCCACAGAACCCAGCAGTGACAGGGCTGTGGCTGAGAAGGAAGTGAGCAGCGACATGAAATGTGAGACACATCCCGCCCTCGGGGCTCTCCCTCCCTGGGGGTTATCCCTGTTAGCTCTGTCAGGGCTGGGGTTCTGATCAAGCCAATAAATGCCACTTGGAAGTTTTATTTGCCAGCTAAGTTAGCAAACAGAGGGAAGCTGATGATGCTTGTGTTTCAAGTGTTGCAATGAACTCTCTAGAGCACAGGGCATATGTTTGCAGATAAACAGCAGTTCTGCTGGCAGCGAGCCCAGGGCTTGGCACGTTGAGCAGGCACCTCCACCAAGGTGCAGGGATGAGTCAGAAAAACCATAGCTGCAGATTTTGGAAGATCTGAAAGAGGCATTTGGAGCACACGGTGAATTTGAAATCCCAGGGTGGGGGTGATTACCTTGGATTTGGTGTTTTGTACAAAGAGGAAGCTAAAAGTGGTGGCAGAGGTGGCATCAAGGTGGCATCTGGCCATTTAAGGGTGAGGAACACCCTTAGTGCTGCCTTTGCATAAACACTTGTCCTCCACAAGAGAAAATCAGCCAGCCTGGCCCAGCTTTATCCTGTGATAATCCAGACTTTGTGCAGTGCTGAGCTCTGCTGTGCTGGTGGGAGGGTGGTGGTGTGATGGCCTGTACTTTGTGTGTAGAAGTGTCTGCAGAGGAGGGAGGAGGGGAGAGGGAATGAAATTCAATTAGCTCCAGATCACTGAATCATTGCCAGCAGTTCTTGCATCTTTTTGGGAAAATGCCAGCATGCTGCAGATAATTTTACTTGCTGAAATGAGGCTTAGCTCATATGTGTGCAGGGCTGTTCCAGGTCTGCAGGTGTTTAAAGAGACCTGGAGTACCATGGTTGGGGTGTCTCCTTTGGGGGTACACAGTGTTTTTTCCTCAAAGTGCCACAAACAGTTGCTAATTTACACACAATATTTGTTCTCTTGCCTCAGAATAGCCCAGCAGCTCGTGCTGGCTGATCATGAAGCAATCCACATACCATGGAGTTTTAATATTTAGTGGTTTAAAACATCAAAACTGAGGCTGGCATGGCAGTGACTGCTTTTGGTTACCCTGCCCCTTCCCGTGCTCCTGCAGCTGTGGAGAGTCTGTCCAGGCAGCAAACAGGACACCTTTGGGTGCTTTGATGCCTGTTCATGGCTGTTGGGTTTATACAGTGGGGGATCTGCCCCTGGGGCACCCAGGGCATGAAGCTGTGCCATCAGCAGAGCTGATCCCTGCTGTGCCAGCCCCTGGCTAAGGGGAAATCACCAATGTTGAGGCAGAGTGAGCTGCACCACGTGCAGGGACCTCCCTCAACGGCACAACAACGCTTGTGATGGCTGCTCTGGCCATGTTAGTCCCCCCAAAACTGACAGAAGCCCTGTGGTCACTGAAGGAAGAGGGATATTTATTGCAAGGAGAGGGATATTTACAACTGTTCCTTTGTGTTGCTTTTGGACTACCCACTGCTGTCCCAACCCCAGAAAACATTTCTAAAGGTCTGGGGCAGAAAACTAATCTCTCCCTTTGTGTCACTGCTATGAAAGCAATTCTGCCCCCTTAATATTGGGCAGAATATTGGGTTTGGAGCCTCAGGCCAGAGGGAAACACTGGGTTGCCCTGAGTTGGTTAAAACTTGGCTGTAACAATGCCAAGGTCATGGGTTCAATCCCCTGTATGGACCATTGACTGAAGAGTTGGACTCGATGGTCCTTGTGGGTCCCTTCAGCTCAGAACAGTCTGTGATTCTGTGACTGATGAATATTTCCCAGTGCTGAGGCTGCAGGAAGGTGTGAGGCAGAGCCTCCCCTGTGTCATGCAAGTCACTGAACAAGGCCTGTGCTGCTCCCAGCTCACCTTCTCCCCCATCTCCACACAGCTGTCTGCTCCCAGGAGGCCCTGACAGGGCCCTGCCGGGCTGTGATGCCTCGCTGGTACTTCGACCCTAACAAGAGAAAGTGCATCCGCTTTATATATGGAGGCTGCGGAGGCAACAGGAACAATTTTGAGTCAGAGGAGTATTGTATGGCTGTGTGTAAAAAGATGAGTAAGTCCTGCCTCCTGCTGGCCTGTGCAGCTGGCCACTGTCTGTCTGGGTGTGGTGTCTCCTCCTCCTCCTTGCCTGGGGCAAGAGAGGGCCCGTCTGCAGCTCCTCCCTTTGGGTCTGGTGTCTGTCCCTTTGCAGAGGTGTCCTCCTGTCTCTGCTTCTCCAGGTCTGTAGGGGTTGATTCCTGGGAAAAGTGGCTCTCCCCATATGCTGTCTGTGCTCCCCACTGGCTTGCAGCTCCTGCTGAGGGCTCAGCTGGCCTCTTGCCAGCTGGTTTGGTCCCTAAACCAGGGACTATCTCTGCCTTTCTTTCCAAAATAACATGGAAACACGACTCCTCCAGTCGTGTTCCCATGCATATGTTTGGCCAGGAGGTCCTGCAAAGCAGGATGCTGCTTACTGTCCTGCTGGTAGTAGGCATTTTGGTGCTGTTTTAATTTTGGAAAACACCAGGCAAATAATATAGAAATCAGATTCCCACTTTCAGCTTGGTATGAAATATGAATCACGACTCAGTCCCTGCGTTTTGGAGTGCTTGAGGTTTTTTGGCACTGATTTCATCTGGCTTTCAGTCAGATGATAAAACTCCCAAAAAACATTTTAACCTCCTTATTAATCTTATTGTTGAACTCCAGCACTTCCACTTCAGCTGCCATTAAAGCCTTTTGAAGGGCTTTTTGTGTTATCTGGGGCTTGGCAGCCTGACTATACAGCCATAATCCTGTTTACAGAATGGGCTCCATGCAAGTGCTTTAGATTGGGCTGATCTGATGGAGGCAGGGAGAGAAAAGATACGGATGTCAGGAGCTTTGTGGACTAAAGTTTGTCCTGGTACAGGGGGATTTGGGGCTGGGAAGAGGGTTTTCTCTGTTCAAGCCTGGTTCAGAAATGCCATGAGCAGGCCCAGGAGCCAGGACTGATGTGACATGTCCCTTGCACACACCAGCTCTGTGTGGTACATTCCCATTATTTTCCCTCAGAGGGAAGGTTGGGAGATGCAGGTTCATGTTAAACTCTTCCCCTGTTCATGCTGAAGTGCCAGAGTAATTTTTTTCAGAAGAATGCTCTTTTTCTATGACATGTTGGAGGTTTTTCCCCCCAAAATAGCTAATATAGAAGAAAGGTTGCCTTAACTGTCCCTTTCTGGCCTCCCTCAGGCAAAGGGCAACAATGAAATGCATCATGTTTGCCACAGTTTCTCTCAAACTGTGCAGTGTGTAAAACTGTAGCACAGAGCTTGGTTCAGCACTCCCTAAACCGCAGCACCCAGAGCCCAGAGCCCAGAGCCCCCGGTGTGGATTTTGCAGATGCTTGAAATTTATCAGTCCTGAAATTTTGTTTGTCCCCTTGTCAAATGTGGATGTCTTGGAGTTGCAAACCATCCAGTGTATTGGACAAGTCCCTTTGTCCCACTGAGCCTCCTTCTGTTGCTGTCCTGTCTGATTTCATTGCCTGTTAGTCCTGCATGGTGCATCTGGTAGGGAAGGTAGGTTGGAACTGTAGAGTATTGGGGAGTGTTTTGTGCAGATTGATTGTCAAGCTCCCTAATCATGTTAATGATGTCTGGAGCCAGCTTGTCAGCCACCAGCTAATGCACAGGATGTCATTGAAACCATCCAAAGCCACTGTGGAAGGGAAGGGAAGGGAAAAGGAGTTCTTTGTCCTGCCATCCAAGCCCCTGTTTCTGGAGCTGAGCAGTGCTCATCTCAGAAGTGGGAAGGCTGAGCAGGTGCTGGTTGCCACAGTGCCTTGCTGTGCTCTGGGGTGATGGAGCTGATGTTGTGCAGTGAGTTGGCAGCTCAGAGATTCCAGCCTGGACTCTGAAAGGTGGTGCAGGACACTCATCCTGCCAGACAGTCCATGGAGCAGGCATGGAGACCCTCTCCCACCCTGCCCTGTGCAGCATCCCAGGTTCCCAGGCCCTGCTGACCCTTCCCCTCTCCTGGCAGTGCCCACTGATGACGTGGATGTGTACTTTGAGACCCCAGCTGATGACAACGAGCATGCCCGCTTCCAGAAGGCCAAGGAGCAGCTGGAGGTCAGGCACCACAACCGCATGGACAGGGTGAGTGTGTCGCTCTGCACGGCTGATGCTTTCCATGTGTTTATTGCAGTATGACCACACCATGGCACTTAGATTTTTATTTCTACAGTGCTGGCAGAGAGGAATTGGATTAGATTAGATGTTAAATCCTTTACTGAGAGGGTGGTAAAGGACTGGCACAGGTTGTCCAGAGAAGCTGTGGCTGCCCCATTCCTGGGAGTGTCCAAACAGGTTGGATGGGGCTTGGAACAACCTGAGCTAGTGGAAGGTCCCTGGCCATGGCAGGGGGTGGAATGAGATGGGCTTTAAGGTCCTTTCCAACCCATTCTGGAATTCTATGGATCACTGTGGATACTCAGCTTGCTGCCCAGAGGTCTTAGATTTTTAATCCCAGCTCTGTTGTGCCTTCAAAACCCAGCCAGGCTGTGCCAAGGATCTGCCTGTGGAGACAGATCAGCTCACGAGGATCAGATGTAAATTTGTCTTGTTGATGTGTCCTGTCCTTTCCTTGTGCAGGTGAAAAAGGAATGGGAGGAAGCAGAGCACCAAGCTGTGAATCTCCCCAAGGCAGAAAGGCAGACTCTCATCCAGGTAAGGGTGGAAGGACTTAAAGAGGAAAATTACTGAGAGAGATTGTAATACTCAGAGCCATGGAAGAACAGCCTTCCTGCTCTGTCAACAGTTCCTTTCAGAGCTTTCATTCAATTGTGTGCTTTGTCCTTGAGGCTGGAGATGATCTGACCCTGTGCCAGGTCCTTTCCTACACCCACTGGTGGGAAGTGATCTCTCCCTTTAAGCGTGGCAGCAGCAGAGCCAAACTGTAACCTCAGCCCCTTGGCCTGTTGTGCCCTCCCCAGGGGCCTCACTCAGCCTGTTCAGAGCTCCCTGGCTCTCTGCACACACTTCCTGTCGGGGCAGGCTGAGTGAAACCCGCTCAGGCAGCACATAAAGCTGCTCTGCTGCCAAAGTGCCAGGCTTGGGGCTGAGAGCAGAGTTCAGCTGGGCTGGCAAGTTGCTCATCACGGGTATTCACCCTGTGGGATTGCTGGGGAAGGCTCTTCTGGCAGTGACAACTGTAGGAATTTCCCTCAGACTAATTTACAGCTAAGTGACTGACTCCAGCTGTTTTCAGCCCACTTTGGATTTTATCCTGGAACTGTTTTCTCTCTGCATTTTTTAATATAAGTCACTGTTTGGAACTATGTTCAAGTCCAAGAGTTTGTCATTATCTCTTAATGGAGTGTTCTGGTTTGTTTGGAGATGTTACGACCTTTGGAGAGGTTATGACTTTCTGATGGAATATACAGAGATGTGATCTGAAGGTGTGCTGGTGGAAAATCACCTGTGCAATACATAAACTCTTGCAAATCCAAATTAATGGCTCCAGGCTGAAGGGATCAATCCTGTTTCCATCCTGCAGGGACAACGGAGAGTTAACACTGTGTCAGTTGTTCAGCACAGCCTGGATCTCCCAACCCCAACATGACCTTTATGTGGAAGGTCCTTTTGCTGCAATAGGACAGGGGGGCACAGGCTCAAGCTCTGCCAGGGCAAATTGAAGTTGGAGATCAGAAAAAAATTCTTTGCAGAGAGAGTGCTCAGGGATTGGAATGGGCTGCTCAGAGAGGGGGTGGATTCCCCATCCCTGGAGGTTTTTCAGCTGAGCTTGGCCGTGGCACTGAGTGCCATGATCTGGTAAAGGGACTGGAGTTGGACCAAGGGTTGGACTTGATGATCTCGGAGGTCTTTTCCAACCCAATCCATTCTATGATTCAAGGTCATTTTCCCCCTTCAGACCTTTGTAATGGCCTGTGAGGGAAGTTGGGAAGGCAAATTGTCACTGTTGAATTTGCAAAGATGAAATCTGCATCAGCATCTCTCCTGCTGCTGCCAAGGGGCTGGACATGGAGTTTGACTCTTAGATGAGTGAGAGCAGGTGACCCTGGTCATAGAGTGCATTCACACAGACCTTCCTTTGTTGCAGCACTTCCAGGCCATGGTGAAATCCCTGGAGAAGGAAGCAGCAAGTGAGAAGCAGCAGCTTGTGGAGACCCACCTGGCTCGTGTGGAGGCGACGCTGAACGACCGGCGCCGCATCGCCCTGGAGAACTACCTGGCTGCCCTGCAGGCTGACCCACCTCGGGTGAGCTGCTCCCCACACCCCTGCACTGGCTGCCAGGGCAGGGGGAGTGTCTGGGGGCTTTACTGGGGCAGAAACTGGGAACAGCTCCCTGGGAACCCTTTCTCCCCCATGGCAGTTTGTGCTGCAGACTCAGCAGTGGGATCTTCTTACTGAGTGCAAACCCCTCTGCTGTGTTTGGTGCCCATAAGACATGGTGCTCTCAGTCAGACTTACTGACCAACTAAACTGACCAGCTTAGTCAGCAGAACATTTGAGTGACGTTTGCAAATGCAACAAGCCTTCCTTTTAGTAGCTCTAAGTGAATTGGTTTTCTGCACCACTACTTGTTATGATGCTTTGATCTCCACCGGGCACAATTACTACAGTGTGCCAATGGCCATAGCTTTAAAAAATAGATTTCCTCAAATTTCAGTGAAGCCTCAAAAAATTAATACTGTGGGCAGCTTGACTGCACCTTTTGCTTGCCATTTAATCCCTCAGATTCAAATTCAAAACACCAGTTAGGAACTGATACAACTCCATCTAATGTGTATCAGAAAGCTGGTTTTTGATGCAATTCAAAACCCCACTGTCACAGGCAAATCTAGAGGCATATCTTGGTTTATCCAAGAGTGCTTTTCTAATTTGTGGTTCAAGAGTGCAGAAAGACATTCCCAGAAAAGAAAATTAACTGTTTTTCCAATCCTTAGGAATTGTTAAAGAGTGCCTCGATTCAGAAAGGACAAAAGTCAGGCTTGATTAGTAAGGCTTGATCTGAAAAGTGGTTCTAGTCAAACAGGTGTCACTTAAAAAGGAAACACCTTAGAGATAAGTGCAGGTGGGAGGTGTGCCCAGCACCAGGCAGGCCCACCCAGGGGTGCCCTGGCTGGCTGTGGGGGGACAGTGCAGACGGCAGGTGTGTCCAGTGGCGGGCAGGCTCACCCAGGGGTGCTCTGGTTAGCTATGGAGGGGACAGTGCAGGTGGCAGGGCCACACAGGGGTGCCCTGGCTGGCTGTGGAGGGGGGGACAGTGCAGGTGGCTGGTGTGTCCAGTGGTAGGTGTGCCCAGGCCCAGGCTGGCCCACCTAGGGGTGCCCTAGGTGGCTGTGGGGGGACAGTGCATGTGTCAGCTGTACCCAGCACCAGACTGTGGGGGAGACAGTGCAGGTGACAGTGTGCCCACCCAGGGGTGCCCTGGCTGGCTGTGGGACACAGTGCAGGTGGCAGTGTGCCCACTCAGGGGTGCCCTGGCTGGCTGTGGGGCACAGTGCAGGGGGCAGGGTCACCCAGGGGTGCCCTGGCTGGCTGTGGGGCACAGTGCAGGTGGCAGTGTGCCCCCCAGGGGTGCCCTGGCTGGCTGTGGGGCACAGTGCAGGGGGCAGTGTGCCACCCAGGGGTGCCCTGGCTGGCTGTGGGGGCACGGTGCAGGTGGCAGTGTGCCCCCAGGGGTGCCCTGGCTGGCTGCAGGCTCTGAGTTGCCTGTCCCCCCCGCAGCCCCACCGCATCCTGCAGGCCCTGCGGCGCTACGTGCGCGCCGAGAACAAGGACCGGCTGCACACCATCCGCCATTACCAGCACGTCCTGGCCGTGGACCCCGAGAAGGCTGCGCAGATGAAGTCCCAGGTATGAGCAGGTGGCACTGGTACCCAGCCCTGGCTGTCCTGGGGCACAGTTCTCCCTGTCACCAACTCCCTGTCCGGTTTGCCTTGGTGCTGACTCTGTTGTACCCAGGTGGGGATTGGTCTCTTCTCTTGGACAACAGCAGTAGGACAAGAGGGCACAGGCTTAAGCTCTGCCAGGGGAGGTTTGGGTTGGATATCAGGAAGAAATTCTTTACAGAGCGAGTAATCAGGCATTGGAATGGGCTGCCGAGAGGGGGGGTGGATTCCCCATCCCTGGAGGTGTTTGAGATGAGACTGGATGTGGCACTGAATCTCCTCTTAAACACCTCTTAAACACCTCCAGGGACAGAGAACCCACCACGTCTTGGTCCAGCCCCACTGTGACCACCACTCTGTGCCATGGTCTGGTGATCACAGTGGGGTTGGACCAAGGGTTGGACTTGATGATCTCAGAGGTCTCTTCCAACCCAGTTCGTTCTATGATTCTACTGAAACTCTGGTTTATTTTGGCCATGGTGACAAGTCAAGGGGTTTAGAGCTAGTTCAGTATTGGTTTTGTTTCCTTTTATCAAACACCCATGAAGTTATTTGCTGGGGACTTGATCATCCTTGAACATCCTTCCTCACTCCTTCCAAGACCTCATGTCTGTGTTCCTTTCATTGTTTTTTCTTCACTGTGTTTGTGGGAGTTCTCTGCAGAGTTATTGCCTGGTTTCCCAAGCATAACACAAAACCCTTTCCAGGCACTTGATCATTGTTGTTAACCTTATCAGAAGGTCTTGTTTTGATGAGTTTATGTTGTGCTGTTGCACTATATTTTATTCCTGAACAGCCAGAAAATAATTCTGCTTCTGATGGGCAGTGAATGTGACTATGCTGCTTCAAACCTGGCAGGAATAGTTTCACATATTCCACAAATCTTTTGAAATTATGTCCTGGTACTTATTTTCACTTGTTTTAAATGGCAAAAGATTAATTAAAAGATCTGACTGATTCAGAATTCAAATTTAGAATGGCCTGATAATATTGAAAGGTCTCTTCATAAAGAGTATGTCCTTTCAGAGATTCAGATAGAACTGACTGTTTTCCCAGTCCCAGTTTGTTGCTGATCTGCTGCTTTGAAATATCTTTGAATTTTGTAGTGGATGAAATATAAGGAAGGAGAGGAAAGAGCAGAGAGCTGCAGGGAGACAGTGCAGTGGAGCACATCCAGTGCTGCCAGATGGAAGAAACAGGCACTGAGGAAAAATGCATTAAAAATACAGAACCAGGAGGTGGAAATATCCTGGGCTGAGAGTAGGACAGGGAGGGGCAGGGCAGTGTCACAGGGATTTTGTGGAAGTGAACCTCACACTTGGAGGTGCCAGGTCCCATGGGTGTCACTGGTTTCTGGGTGCTGGC
Organism: Willisornis vidua nigrigula; assembly: GCA_021164005.1. Lineage (NCBI taxonomy): Eukaryota > Metazoa > Chordata > Aves > Passeriformes > Thamnophilidae > Willisornis > Willisornis vidua. Next base: position 10,545 of record JAJPCS010000105.1, read on the forward strand.
AGTGGACCCTCCCCTCGTGCCCCCTGGGTTGTCCCCACTGCCTGCATGTCCTCAGGAGGGGTGGTGGCAGTTCTGATGGGCACAGCTGGCATTTGCCTTGGGATGCAGAATTCCTGATGGCCTTTCCAGAGGCACAGCAAGCACAGACCAGCCCAACACTTTGTTCTGCTGCCAAAGCCCAAGAGGGAGTGTGTGAACTGTATTCTTAAGCTGAAGCCTGAGCAGTCCTTAATTCCTTCTGAAGGCTGCAGTGTCAACAGATGGACGTGCCGGGGCTGTGGGTGGTACACTTCCATTTCCATTGCCTTTACTTTGCAGCTGCACTTTAAGCTCCTCCATCGATCCCCTTGATTGACAAGCTGCCACATGTAAAATTAAATTGCTTTCATCCTTGCTCTGAAAGGTCAGGCACACATCAGACTGTAAAACAGGTCCATCCAGCTCTTTAGGTTTGTTCAACACTTGGCCATCCATATAAATGTTCTCCATGCTCTGTGTGATCCCTGATTATGCAGCACCCTCTTCAGGTCAGGCCTGACTTCACCGCTGGGTTTGATGTGCTTGGGAGGAGCCATTGGAGGTTGCACAGAGTTCAGATTATTTCTCCAGCGAAGGGAGAACACGTTGCCAGTGAGTGGGTGTCAGACAGATGTAGTGGCACCGTTGGTATGAAAGGCACCTTTGTTCTGAGAGCAGAGCTGATAAATGGCATTGCCTGCTCCCTTTGCCTGGATCTTTTCTACCAGTCAGGACTGATAATCCATGTAATAAAGTACTTGGTTGTAGCTGCTGCAGGAGATGAATTATGACCCCATGTGGGAAGCAGCAGCCTCAGTGGTGTTTTCGGTGTTTCCAGTGGGGAGCTGGTTACAGTGAGAGTCAGCTGGATCCTCTCCCTCTTCTCCAGTGTGTCCCAGATTTCCAAGGGCACCACGTGCAGGTGTCCAGTTGTAGTGAAGTGTGAGGTGTTGGAGAGCTCAGTCCCAGAATGGACTAAAGGGACCTTTATCCATGGCAGATCCACCTGTTGGGGATGTTCTGTTAGGCAAGGCTTGAACCCTGAATTGCCTGACAGTCTGTGCCTCCTCCAACACACTCTGTGCATCTGCAGGTGATGACACATCTCCATGTGATCGAGGAGAGGATGAATCAAAGCTTGTCTCTGCTCTACAAGGTGCCATATGTGGCTGAAGAAATCCAGGATGAGATTGGTGAGTGTGTGCCAGCTCCTCTGCCACCCTGTAAAGCCTCCAAGCTTTTCTATCCAGTGGCTCCCAAAAGGTTGGTAGTGCTTTGGGGGGGATGCCCTTGAGAACAAGCACTGGGGCTTAGGCAGGCACTCTCTGGGGTTTGTAACAGCCAGTCAGAATGGCTTGTTCCCAAGAACTTTCACTGTTTAAAAAATAAAATCCACATTCAGAATAGCCAAGCTGTCTCTCCAAGGGAGGTGGAAAAGATCCATAAAAATGAGCAGATGCTTTCCCACTTTATAGTTTAGTCCCATCTTGCCAAACCCTCTTGCCACATCAAACCTCTTTGCCCTTGTTTTGTATGTATTTCTAACAAACAAGAGAATTTACTGAGAATTCCAGATGAGACTTCAGAGCCTGCAGGATGACTGCTCTGCCAGCCCTGAGCACGTGCCCTGCAGCACTGCCCCAGCCAGGCACGGACCATCTGCCCCTCCATGGCCCTGCCAGGCCTCCTGCAGTCTGTGCAGTGATTCCTCCTCTCCTTTCAGATGAGCTGCTCCAGGAGCAGCGTGCAGACATGGAGCAGTTCACATCCTCCCTCTCTGAGGCCCAGGTGGATGTCAGGGTGAGCTCTGAGGAGAGCGAAGAGGTGCCCCTGGATGGCAAACCCTTCCGCCCGTTCCAGGTGAAAACCTTCCCAGCCGTGCCCGACAGTGAAGGTACGTGCAGGTGGGACCTGGGCTCAGTGCTGGGGGTGTTCAGCCTGGAGAAGAGGAGGCTCAGAGGTGACCTCAGCACTGTCTGGAACTCCCTGAAGGGAAGTTCTGGCCAGGTGGGGGTTGGTCTCTTCTCCCAGGCACTCAGCAATAGGACAAGGGGGCACGATGGGCTCAAGCTCTGCCAGGGGAAATTTAAGCTGGAGAGCAGAAAAAACTTCTTTGCAGAGAGAGTGCTCAGGGATTGGAATGGGCTGCCCAGAGAGGGGGTGGATTCCCCATCCCTGGAGGTTTTTCAGCTGAGCTTGGCCGTGGCACTGAGTGCCATGATCTGGTAAAGGGACTGGAGTTGGACCAAGGGTTGGACTTGATGATCTCGGAGGTCTTTTCCAACCCAATCAATTCTGTGATTCTTTAGGCTCAGCTGGAACAGAGACAGCCCCCTCCCTTTGGGTGATGTAAGAGTAAAGCAGTTGCCCCAGCAGTACCCTCAATCTGTGCATTGGAGAGGCAGTGCCACCATGAGCTGCTCTTCTGATTTCCTGATTCTTCTCTTTGCAATATTGTCCTCTCTCTTTTCATCTTGCAGCAAGTGTTGAATTTTTACAGTGTGGCTTGACTCTGGAATGAATTTTCAGTCTTTAACCAAAATGCTCTGATGTAACATTAAGTCTTGGTGCCATGACCTGCTGAAGGGCTGCAGAAATTCTGTTTATTTATTTTCTTTTAAAATACATACCTATTTTTTGTGTTGACAGCTGGCCTGTGCGTGTGTGTGTATTTTAAAACTGCTTGAACAGAGTCCTGAGCTTAAAGAAAGCTGTAGACTAAAAGCTTTTCCCAGGGTCTGAGTCAGAAATCATGCACAAGCCTTTTTTCCTTTCTCTCTTAATCTCCTTTCTCTGCTATTTTTGTTTTTGTTTTCCCTCCTGCTAGATCCTCAGCCGGATTTGTACCATCCAATGAAAAAAGGTTGGTTCTAAGCTGCTCCCTCACAGTGCTTTCAATCACTCTCCTGCCTCCTCAGTGTGTTTGGTAGCTCCATTTTAGTTCCATACTCACCTTGGTTTTCATTCCCCTGCTCTCACTTAGATCAGTAACGTTCACTTTGCTTGTTTAGGCCTGGAGTTAAAGCAGCAGCTAATCTGAGCATCTAATTGTGTGTGCTCCTGCCTGGAGTGGCTCCTGTGCCCTGGAGAGACGTGGCACTGTCTGCAGCCAGTGGTGCTTTGCACCTCTCTGTGTGCACTGCTCAGATTAAACCCTGCAGTGCTGCTGGTGGGTAGTGCAGAGGCTGCTCTGCCTCCCTGGAGTGTGTCCTGGATTCCTGAGGGCACCACTAAACCAGGAATGAACGTTGTGTTTCCCACCTGAATGTCCTCACAGAGTGCAGCCAGCCTGGGGCAGACGGATTAGGAGGTTCCTCCCTTGTGTTTGTGGTCTCTCAGCATCACCTCTCACATGTAGCATCTCTCCATGCCAGCCAAGTCCATGTGATTATCCATCTCTCCCTTAGTTCAGTGTGAATCCTGCAGTGACAGTGCCTGGCTGGAAAGGGGCTTTGAGAGCAACACAGAAATACTGGCATTAAATGAACATCTTCAATGGTAAAGAGCTGTAGGACTGTGAGGCTGTTGCAGCCCAGAGCAGCATGGGCTGTGTGTGAGGAGCAAACCCAGGGTGAGGAGTAAACCAGTGTGAGGAGTAAACCAGTGTGAGGAGTAAACCAGTGTGAGGAGTAAACCCAATGTGAGGAGCAAACCCAGGGTGAGGTGTCAACCAGGGTGAGGAGTAAACCAGTGTGAGCAGTAAACCAGTGTGAGGAGCAAACCCAGGGTGAGGAGTAAACCTGTGTTCCCATCTTCCTGTGGTTCCAAACACACTGTGCAGACTCAAAGATTAGCCAAACCCTTTGCTCTCAACCATTTCACACCAGCACAAATAGCTTTGTAACACAGTGAAGGCCAGAGAGCTTGAAATTATTCTCATTATCCTGCTTTCCTCTAACAGTGTAAGTCACCTTCCTCCCTCTTGTGGAACAGTGTACAGCCAGTTCAGTGTGCTGACTGCTCTGGAAAGAATTAGGACAGCCTGTAGTTTGATTTTTTTAATTTATTAAATTTTTGGACAACTCTTTTGTCAACTTGAAGATGATAAATCTGTGCTAGTTCTCCCTGTAAGAGTTTCTGATGACCTGGGAACAGAGTTCCTTCTCCCCCTTCCCTTTTCACTGAGTGGCTTGAGGGCTTTGAGGGAGTTTTGGTGGTTTTTTGTGCCAGGTGTGTGGGGTTTTTATCCCTTGGGAAGAATATAATTTAAACTGTGCCTTTGAGCTACATAAAACTGGGTCTTTACTTGGTACAGCACTGAGACAAATAGCAGAGCTGAGCTGGCAGCCCTGGGGATGTGCTGCCTTGGCTCCTGAGACTGGCACAAAGCAGCCACAGGCCAAAAGCTGACACAGGAGTTCTGTGCAGGCTATCTGGGGACAGTCTCTCCCAAAAATCCCCATCATTGATTCCACAATAACATGACCTGCCTCAGCAGCCTGGAGGAGTCAGAGTGGCAGTCTGGGCTGTGCTTGGAATCTGCTCAGTGCCCCCAGAGAAAAATGGGATGCACTAAAACCAGGGATGCTTCGGAGCTGGAGCGAAACGTTATTTCCGTGGCATTTTCAGGCAATAAAACTCATCACTGTAAAAACTTGCCTTGGAGCCAAGTAGCCTTTCCTTGCATCTCATCAAAGAGCAGCAGCTGACAGGATCTTTTAGGCAACCTGCAAGCTCAGCAGCCTGTGCAGAGGGGGTTGCAGACACCAGCAAAGCCTCAGGTGCTGTGGTGGTGTTTGCCCCACCTCGTGCTCCTCGTTGGAGGGATCCCACTGCAGGTTGGAGGCTAGGCTGTCCTGCTTTTGCACTGCTGAGTCACAGGTGTGCTGAAGGACACTGTGCTGTCCCTCCTGGCAGTGGAAAACTGGTGTTCTCCCAGCGTGCTGTGTGATATGAGGTCAGAGCAGTTTGCATCAGTCTCTTCTCTTATTGATCTGATCTATTTATAAGCTCTTTGGATCAAAGCAGTTTATGCAGAGCAGCCACCTTCTGTTAATTGATGTTCTTCTCTCGAGCCTGTGCTAGTTCCAGCCTGGAAATGGGGGAGTGATGTCCTGGTACAAAGGCTGGTGGAGTTCTCTGCTCCTCCTTTGCTCTGGGATTTATTGTTCCTGGGCCTGTGCCAGACACAGGGCAGCGGCTCATGACAGAGCCCAGCTGGGTGACCTTGGAATTGTCATTCCCAAGGCTCTGAATGTGTGTGATTCCAGCAGGATGGGTGATGCTGCCCGTGGGGGTGAGGGCATTCCCTGTGTGCTGGCTCTTGGCAGAGGTGGGTGTGTGCACTGCCCTCCTGGGTGTCACAGGGAGGGGCTGGTGGCCCGAGGTGACACCTGCAGATGTCACTGTGCTCACAGTTCATGTTACACCTTGCCTGGGGCCTTCTAACAGCAGCACTTAGTGCAGTGTGTCTGCACTGACACTTCAGCCTGGTTTTGGTGAGTCCTGTCTGCTCCTCTCATTGCCACCTCATTTTCCCTCATTAACAGCCCCCCCTAATAATCACTTGTCACTGTAGTGTAGCGTGTGAGCTCCCCTCTGACACACAGCATGAGGACAGGGTAATTCCCAGCGGTTAACACGAGCCATGGCAGCTCTGCCAGGGGTAGGTGACCCACTCACGGGCTCTCCTTGCTCTCCTGGTGCAGGCTCTGGCATGACTGAGCTGGATGGGCTGATCGGTGCAGAGGAGAAAGTCATCAACAGCAAGAACAAAGTGGATGAAAATGTGGTGAGTCTCCACCTTCCCTTGGTGAAGCCAAGCCCTCCTGGACACTAATTAATAGCAGTCTCTTGTTTCCATGTCTCCTTCCTGCTCACAGAATGCCAGCCTGTTCATTACCCATCTGGTGTGGGGGAGTCAGTTTGTGACTGTTGTAGGCTCTTAATACTCAAAAATAAGTCTGAACAGCATCAGAAGGGTGGGAGGGAAGGAGAGCTCGACATCTTTGGCAGTCTGAGCTGGAGAACTCTCTGCTTTAGGAACTGTTTTTCCCAAGAAGAGACTCTTTGATGCCCCTTTATTTTCATGAGTGGCTCACTGTGTGAACACACCAATGGCTGGTGTGTTCCATCTCTGTTCCCACCCATTTTTCAGGGCAGGAAGGGCCTCACCTTCCTCTGAAGGGGAGTGACCCAGCAGGTATTGGCTCTGTCTACAGTGCAAAGAATTCTTCAGGTTCCAGAGGCAGCTGCTGGGCCTCAGTTCCCTGGGCTTTAAAAAATACAAAAGTCACCTTCTGAGTTTCCTTTCAAAGCTGTTTTAAAGCCATGTATTAGATCTTACACAACAGAAATGCTGGCTCCAAAGTTAGGACCTATTTTTCTATTGTTTTTCCTTTGGGGCTTTAGTTTGTAGTAGTAATTAGTTATGGTACCAGCTCTGGTGGCTGTAAGAGCTGGATTACATCCCACACTGTTGAGACAGGGGAGACATGGTGGGTGGCTCTGAGCCTTTGCTGGTGTTCACTGGAGTCTGTTCTCTGCCTGCCTCTTCCTGCTTTGATCATAAAACATTGTGTGGCTGTTTGCAGGTGATTGATGAGACCCTGGATGTGAAGGAGATGATTTTCAACGCCGAGCGTGTCGGTGGCCTGGTGGACGAGCCGGTACGTGGGTGGGTGCCCAGGCTGGGACTGGCACATGCCAGGCTGGGTTTGATTCCCATGTTCTGCTGCATTTGGGGGTTAGTGCCTGGATACTGCCCTGGGAGTTGAAGCAGAGTGAAGTATTTTCCAACCCTCCTGCATAAAGATGTAAACAGTCAGCACTCAGCAATAGGACAAGGGGGCACGATGGGCTCAATCTCTGCCAGGGGAAATTGAAGTTGGAGAGCAGAAAAAAATTCTTTGCAGAGAGAGTGCTCAGGCATTGGAATGGGCTGCCCAGAGAGGGGGTGGATTCCCCATCCCTGGAGGTTTTTAACCTGAGCTTGGCCGTGGCACTGAGTGCCATGATCTGGTAAAGGGACTGGAGTTGGACCAAGGGTTGGACTTGATGATCTTGGAGGTCTTTTCCAACTCAATCCATTCTATGATTCTATGAAACAGTGAGCACACATGAATTCACCTGCTCTTACTGCAGGAGTGTTTTGAGGGGTAGGGTTTGTGATGTGGGTCAGTGCCTGTCCAGAGGCAGTAAGTGGGGAAAGAATTTTGTGGTAATTGTCCTTTTGGTGGAGACCCTGAGATCAGCTCAGTTGGTTAAAACTTGGCTGTAATGATGCCAAGGTCATGGGTTCAATCCCCTGTGTGGGCCATTGACTGAAGAGTTGGACTTGATGGTCCTTGTGGGTCCCTTCCAGCTCAGAATAGTCTGGGATTCTGTGAAATCAAACACACCTAATTCATTTGCAGTCTGTAGCTGATTGCATCTATTAGACCTGATCTATTAGACGTGATGTTTTGATGCCACAGATGGTTGAAGACCTCACTGGTGGCCACCGTCGAGGTTTGTGTTGAGCACTGCATCTCCCTCAGGGCTCTTCCCCAACCTGCTCCGATGTTTCCTTCCCTGCAGGACAATGACAGCTCCCTCCGGGATGATTTCAGCTTCAGCAGCAGTGCCCTGATTGGGCTGCTGGTGATTGCTGTTGCCATAGCGACCGTGATAGTCATCAGCCTGGTGATGCTGAGGAAGAGGCAGTACGGGACCATCAGCCATGGCATTGTGGAGGTGAGAAACAGGATGGAAATAGTCAGGCTGAGTCACTGCTGTGTGTGGGGAGGAGGCAGGAGCTGCCAAGCCATGGCCAGCTCTGCTGGGAGTTAACCCTGGCACTGCTGTGCAGGTGTCAGGGCACTCCACACTTACCAGGATTCCATCAGGCTTCCTGGCTGGCTCAGGGCAGGGTTTAGCAGCAAATGAGCTTTCCAGGGATGTCTTTAGCAGGGCACTCAGTCACTCAGTCCAGAGCAATTTGTCCTCCTGGCTAATGCAGCCACTATTAAGATGGGCCACTAAGGGGCAGCTCCTTCCCTGCACGTTTCTAATGACAACTTAATGGAGGGCAGAGAAAGCTGCTCTTCCCTTTGCCCAGCCCAGGCAGGGAATCACAACGACCTCCTTGATGAGGGAAGTGGGTCCTGCCTTGTGGCATTGGCTGGTAATGACAGATCTGTGAGAACACCCCACAGAGGCTCAGCCACCTGAACAGCAACTCCACTGAGCACATTATTTTTGCAGCTCCCCTTTTCCCCCTGTTCACTGCTGCCCACTTATTTCCCCAGCACACATAGGGCATCAGCACCTCTGATGGTGCCCCTTGTGCCCTGAAATAAACCCTCAGGGGGCCCTGTGATCAATAAGATGGTGTTTCCCCAGGTGGACCCCATGCTCACCCCCGAGGAGCGGCATCTGAGCAAGATGCAGAACCACGGCTACGAGAACCCCACCTACAAATACCTGGAGCAGATGCAGATATAAGAGAGATGAAGATGCAGCAGCCCTGGCCAGGAAAGGTGCAGGGAGAAGGGCCAAAGTGGTCCAGTGTTTTGGATCAACTACTGACCAACAGTTGCTTTGAGAGGACTTCATCTTACATTCAGAACTCCTGGATCATTAAGACTATAATTACTACTGTAGAGTTGCAATTTCCATTCTTTTAAATGGGTGAAGAAATGATAATATAACAATATGATATATAAATCTCCTTAAATGGGAAAAATGGATCTATTGCAGATATTTGACTGAGATGTAGTTTTCTTTTTTTTTTTAAATAATCTGAAAAATACCAGTTCCGTTGTACTGTTGTCTGTTACAAGCTCTATATATATAAAATGGGAGATGTTGGTTTTTATTTCTGATAGACCACCTGTATATTGAGGGTCATTTGTACCAGCCCACCTTGTGAAAAAGGAGACAGTTGTGGCTCTTCAGTCCTTTTGGCTTTTATATATAAAGCAGTATTCTTTTTTCCTTTTTTTTTTTATTTTAAGGTGAATTTCGCTGGAAGTTGCAAAGAGATTAATTTAGGGATAGGAGCTATGACAGCATAAGCAAGGAAGGAATGGTAACTAACAAAAATCCTTATAATGAGATTAAAAAAAAAAGAAAAAGAGAAAAAAAAGAGAAAAACCCCCTCCTCATATGCCAGTGTGTGCACCCTGCTGCTTAGCAGCTCGGGCTCTGGTAATCAAGACTCCCTGGAGGCAAGGAGTTAAAAGGCTTCCAGCATCTCTGTTCATAGCTGTTCTAGTGGAATGTTAGACCAGGTTTGTGCATACTGGGGTCTGCACACTGCCCTGCCAGACCCAGTCCTGCCCTAGAGTTGGAAGTTCCTGGTATTGAGTTGAGATCCTCCGTTCTCCGCCATTCCCTTCAGTGCTCACCTGGCATTAACAGCCCCCTCTGCTCCTCCTCTCTAACCCCCAGCTCTCCTGCCTCACCACCATGGTAAGTAGTTCAGAGCTGCAGGTTTGGGAGCCTTTGCATCCCCCTGGGTGACATTGGGCACAGCGTTGGTGTTTGCCCAGAGGTGACAAATCCCTGCAGTAAAGGGGACCTTGGGAGCTGACACACACTGAGCTGGGCAGGGAGGGAGGAGGGACACCTTGGAAGGGATGCTGCCTGCCTGCTTGGAGGGAATTGGGATGCACAGGCCCCCAGAAGACCACCAGGGGTGTTGTTCCACTCACCATCATGTCTTTGTAATGCTTGTATAGTTGGTGTTAATGCTCACGGCTTTTTTAAATCTGGAGGTTCTGGTAACCTGTGGTGTATTTTTTCTATTTTTCCTGTGACTTTTATTTTTTTCTTCCCCCCTTCCGTGTCTCTTCCCACTATGCACAGATTTACCTGCAAACTCCTTAGTGTGGTCTGTGGGGAATGTACAAAGTTTAAACACATCAATAAACACTTTAACTTCCAGGCTGTTTCTTCTCTTTATTCACGGGCTCAGTTCATTCTCCTCCTCCCACCATATCCTGCCCACAGACACCATCCCTCCTGTGCAGGTGCTGATGTATAACCATCCCTGGAGTCTTTTGGGGTATTCCCAGATCCTTTGTGGAGAGAAGGAGGTGGGATAACCAAGTCCCAGGATCCTGAGTAGCTCCGGGGAGAGCTGGAGCTGCTGTTTGGGGAAGATTGTGGAAGGTTCTCCCCATTCCTGGGATGGCACATCTGAAAGGCTTGGAAGGCCCAGAGCAGGATGTGGCTGACGGTGGTTACTGTTCACTGTCACTGCTGATGTTGTTTTATGAAGGGAAATAACTGTTTGGTTTAACTCTCTCTCCTCTCCAGAGCATCTAAAACAGAGCCTGGGAAACTCAAAGCTGCTTCTGCTCCTCTGTGTCGTTTCTCTCCCTTCTCCTGCTTTGGATTCCTCCTCTCTCTCATCTCTGGAATGACCAAAGAGCCATTGCCACTTGAATGTCATTTTGGGAGGCCAGAGACAGAATTCATCTCCCTCCACACTGATCTGTGCAGTTCCCAGTGGGTCTGGATGAAGAGAGGGAGAGGAGGAAATAGAAAGGTTTAGTAATTCTGAACAAGAACCAACCTGGTGTTGTGTTTCTTGTGAAACGTGGACTCCTTGGTTCCACTGGAACCTCCATACTCTGCATAAATTATTCAGGCTCCCAGGAAAGAGCAGATGCTGTCCTAGAAAATGCCTTCTGTTGGCTTGTCACAACTACTTGGGAGGAGAGAGTTTTGATGTCAGACTAAATCTAATTTCAGCCATGCCAGAGCATCTTCAGCCCAAAGCTGTTTAGGTAGAGTGACCTGCACGAGAAACAAACTGCAGAGGCTGGGGATTGAATTCCAGATTTAATTTTTTTCCCCTTCAATAAATTCTATTAGCCCTGCAAAATAAATCCATCAGGCTGGAATCAGAGTCTGTTGGTCCCGTGCCTTGGCAGGGGCTGCCGAGCGCTCGGGATCGATTCCTCAGGGTGGGTTTTGACCTCAGCTTCTGAAAGGTCATGTTGAGGAGTGGCTGCTTGAAGGTTGATGCCAAGACATGTCCCAGGTGTTGCTGGGAAGTTACTGCCCAGGTGAAGGGCTGATCCCACCACGGGGTGGTTGGGGGAAGTACCAAAGTCCCCTGGTCATAAATCCCTTCAAGGAGCACAACAGAGCAGTTAATTTGGGAAAGGTTTGCAGGTGTTGTGAGAGCTGCACTGCAGAGGGAAACGGGGGTTAAAAGGCACTTCAGGAGGAGCAGCAGGAGAGTTCTCTGGGAAAAAAGGGATGTTGGAGAGAGGGGCCCTTGTGAATGTTGTTTTCCCCGTGCTTGGCCACAGAACATCTTAGACTGTGCACCTCAACTTGGTTTTCCCTCAGTCAATATTTAAAACCAGCTCTGAGCTTTTCCCCCCTCCCCTGGATCCCTCAGGAAGGTGCAGGATTTGGGGCCAACTCCTCCCACCTTCCAAAGGCTTCTGCAACCAAGAGTTTTGACACGGCATGAGTTTAAACCAGAACTAAACAGCACAGAAACTTCTTAAACCCAGCACAGAAACTTTAGTCTTAAACCCAACACAGAAATCTAAACCCAGCACACAAACTTTCTTCTTAAACCTAGCACACAAACTTTCTTCTTAAACCCAGCACACAAACTTTCTTCTTAAACCCAACACAGAAACCTAAACCCAGCACACAAACTTAAACCCAACACACAAACTTCCTAAACCCAACACACAAACTTCCTAA
>JAJPCS010000105.1:22227-38404 GCA_021164005.1 Willisornis vidua nigrigula
CAAACTTCCTAAACCCAACACACAAACTTCCTAAACCCAACACACAAGAACTTCTTAAACCCAGCACAAGAACCTCTCAAACCCAGCAGAATGAGATGTCCCAACACCATCTCAGCTGGCAGACACAAGGCATGGACCTCACCACATCCTGCCAGGCGAAGAGACATTATTAAGGTTGACAAACAGGGCAGTTTGTTCTGTGAAACCCATTGGCACACCTGGAGTTTTTAATTTTAATTCCCTGCCTTGCAATCCAGTCCCTGGTACCCGTTTCCAAAGCAGTGCTGGGCAAAGGAAGCACCTCCCAGGAATTCATCACTTGCCCACATGTCAGGCAGGGCAGGAGTGATGGGAGCAGGATAAGAATCCACATCAAAGGATAAAAAAATCACCCATTTCTCAAAAATGCTTCTCTTAACTCTGAAAATCCCTGCACTCAGCAAGGTCTGGATTCCCCCAAATTACAATGGAAATGGAGAACAACTTCCAAGTGGTTCATCATACCTGTCACACCATGGAAATGCTGCAGAGATCCAGAGCATCCCACAGGCAAACACTCCAAACACTTCACCATCACCATACAGAAAGACACCAAAGAACCCTCATCCTCCCAGAATAAACTACCCCAGGCAGAGCTGGAAAACTCTCCTTTCCTTGGCAGCCCCTCCCCAGCTCTGCTGCCCTTCCCTGGACACCCTCCAGCACCTCAGGGTCCTCCTGGGAGGGAGGGACCAAACCTGAGCACACGGTTCCAGGGGCAGCCTCACCACAGCCTTGGGGGAGGTTCAGGTTGTGCCTCCTCAGGGAGGATAAATAAGCAGGTACAGCTGACTTGTTTCTTAGATCACTTGGGTTAATAGGCAAGAAATTCATTAAGATTAAAAAGATAAAGGAAAAAGTAATAAAAAATTAGAAGTTCTGGAAGAGAGGAGTGACCTAGAAAATCCAATTGTCCTCTGAACAGCAATTGCACCAACTTTGGGAGCTGAGTTTGCTAATTAAGCTGAAACAGTAGATTTTAGTGGTGCTTAAAGTGCTAATTTCAGCTCCTCTTTAAACCCTGAATCTCCAGCAAGTCTCTCAGCAATAACAATAAGAGGTTGTGCACGGGGGTGCCTTCCTGAGGGTCTGCAAAGCAACTCAGCAAATCCAGCAGCAACTTTTCCAGATGGGCTCAGGAAGCTTCATCTCCTTCCAGCTGCATCCAGAGGGTACCCAAATCCCACCCAGGCTCTCCTGGCAGTTCCTCCAGGCTAAAAGCCTCTTCCTGACCTTTGCCAGCAGGAGAGCATTGGTGGGAAGGGGAGAACTTTCCCTCTTTCCATGGGGTTCTCACTGCCCTGAACCACCCACTGACTTCAGCCTGGAAGCACAAAGGTCCCTATTCCTTCCCAACCCTTCAGCTCACACGTGTTTGGGCACCTTAATGAATATTCCCAGATTTAATTGGGCAGCAGAGAATATTTGGCATTAAATTACCAGTGTCTGTGTGCTCAGAACAGGAAAAAAGTTAAACTGCAGATATTACCTGGGATCCCAAAATATCTCCATGTGTGGAGCAGCAAAGAGACAGCACTGCTTTCTGAGCAAGGTCTTTCCAGGGAATCACAATCCATGGGGAAAGATTCTCCACATCCCTTTCTCTGTCTGGGACAGACTGAGGGACAAATCCCTACTCAAGGAATCCAGAGTTCTGTTGGAAAATAACACGGGAACAGCATCAGTTGGGTCAGTGGATATTAAATAATGAGGTCCTGGTAATTAAACCCACCCAGACACACTTCCCAAGCCAGGCTGGAGAGGCAGGGATAGCACTGGAATGGGGGTCACAGCTCTGGATTCCCACCTGGTTTCAGGGTCAGCTGTGCCTGTGCTCAGGACAGAGCCAGGGATGGTTTGGGAGGTCAATGAGGGATTAGGGGGGACAGTGGAGACTTCCCTGGCCACTTGCACATCACCCAGTCATGGAATCCCAGAATTGGGCCTGGGCTGGAAAGGACTCATCCAGTCCCACCCCCTGCCATGGCCAGGGACACCTTCCAGCAGCCCAGGATTTTTCTTACCATCCCAAACTTTGGGTTTTTGGAGCTGTGCAGCCCAGCAGGGACTTGCCCAGACCAGGCTGTGTCTTGCCCTTCTTCAGGAAAGGTGTTGAAAGGTACAGACAATGCTGGTTGTGCTGCCCTCTCTGCCAGCCCAGCCCCAGCCAAGGACGTGCCACAAACACTTCTGGGGCTGCTGCTGCACTTTTGGGTGATGATCAGAGCTGTTCCCTCACTAATCCTGCTCGTGCCATCCTCTGCATTCCATGCTGGTCCCCATGGCAGGAGGCCCCTCCCCAGCTCCTGGGCTTCAAACCAAAGCACACCAACAGCAAAGCAGACACCCAGGACTGCAGGGGTTTGTTTGGGAGGGACCAGCCCCAGGGAGGGAATAAAGCTGGTGGAGAAAAGCTGAGAGCACTGCAGGGGTCTCAGGCACTTCTAGGACTATCCACACACCAACCCCAACCAGCTGAGGCCATGAGTTGTCCCAGGGGTCTCTCTCCAAGCTGAGCCCTGCCCAGCAAACACCCCATGTCCCAAAATCTGTGCCAACCCTCCTTCCTCACCCACCTACCTCACCTAAAAACCAGCAGGAGAGCAGCTGCCCCCCAGTGCCAACAGGGCACCACCCTCCCTGTTTCCACCACCCTTTCTCCAGGCAGAGCAGTCCACGTTAAACCACACACAGTCCCATCCCTCCAGCATTTCATCCACACCCAAAGCATCCTGAAGCCACCACTGCCTCAGCCATGCCTTCACCTCCAGGCATTGCACTCAAGAGATCCATCAAGGGGAGTGTTGAAGCACTTTATTGGACACTCAGTGCACGTTCAGCTTTGTACAAAACCCTCTCCATGAACACCAGAGTGAGCAGCAGCCACCAAGAGCTTTGAGGGCTGGCTTGGCTCCCTTCTGGGGAAGCAGCAGTGAAAATAGTGTTAAAAAACCAGCCAGACTGGACTCCCCCAGCAGAGCAGTCCTGCAGCCTGAGCTGTAGCTCAGAGCATTGAATCCTCCCTCCCAGATGAGCTGTTTGCTCTGGTGACCAAAGGGATGTGCAGGAAGGGCTTCACATCTGCCTCGGGGTCCTGCCTCCCACCTCTGATGCTCCTCCATCCAGCGCCACTGCAGTTGATCAAGACTAATTAAACACCTCATCTCAAGAGCTCTGGGGCAGCAGGGAAGGAGCCCCCATGCCCCCAGGAGCTCATTTGTCCTCGGAGCTGCTCTCTGGGAGCAAAGCCCCCCCGGAGCTCTTGGAGCTCCTGCCCAGACACAGCCCACAGTCCAGCTCCACATCGATGTCCCCAAACTTCAGCTGGCACGACTCGTTGCAGCTGCAGGAGAGACAGAGACAGTGGTCAGGGGTGTGTGGGCAGCAGGAGCCACCCTTGGCATGTTGCTGGTGCCTCAGCAGGGTTTGACATTTTTCTGATTTTATAGATTTTGGAAGTACTTGCAACTGTAGTAAAATAGAATCATAGAATCACAGAATGGATTGGGTTGGAAAAGACCTCTGAGATCATCAAGTCCAACCCTTGGTCCAACTCCAGTCCCTTTACCAGATCATGGCACTCAGTGCCACGGCCAAGCTCAGCTGAAAAACCTCCAGGGATGGGGAATCCACCCCCTCTCTGGGCAGCCCATTCCAATCCCTGAGCACTCTCTCTGCAAAGAATTTCTTTCTGCTCTCCAACTTCAATTTGCCCTGGCAGAGCTTGAGCCCATCGTGCCCCCTTGTCCTATTGCTGAGTGTCTGGGTGTTTATATTTCTAGCAGCTTAAGTTCAATGTTTCTCTCTTACAACCTCTACTACTTATCAGTAGCTCAAAGGCTTTATGGCTGTTTAGACTCTTTTCCAGGTAGGAGGCTGAAGAACATCAGAAGGCCTGAACCATGAGACATAAACAGGGGCAGAGGGACCTCCAAGAAAGAACACTGGAAGAGCTCCAAGGGCCCTATCACAGAATCCCAGACTATTCTGAGCTGGAAGGGACCCACAAGGATCATCGAGTCCAACTCTTCAGTCAATGGCCCACACAGGGGATTGAACCCATGACCTTGGCATTGTTACAGCCAAGTTTTAACCAACTGAGCTAATGTGTGCTGAGGAAGAGAAAGGTGGTGAAGAAGGTGTCCCACTGCCCCCTGACTCAAATTCTGATGGGGTGTGCCCAGGAGCAGGACGGGGCTGCACCGAGAGGTGTGAACTGAGGATTGGATGGACAATATTATAAAACCCATGGAAATCAGTGTTCAAAGAGATGTGTCATCATGTACTCCTGAAAGCCCTAAGCCTAAACATTAAAGAATCTACCTTTTTATCTTATCCCACACTAAACTCGCCCAGAGTCTGTTATTTGGGGTCTCTCAAGGCATCACTGCTGAGCACTGTCTGCCCCACGGTGGCACCGTGCCCGTCCCTCCCTACCGAGCCACACTCGGACACCCACGGACACCCACTTTGCTTGTGTCATGGCACACACCAGGGATGGATTGCCCAGCCCAGGATGGGGTGTGGGTGTTGCTCTTTGCCTCCCCAGCTGGTGCCCAGTGCCAGGCCCCCCCGTGCCCCACGTACCAGCGGGATGCAGCCGCGTTGGTGGCCATGATGGCGAGAGCGCCCGCCAAGTGCCAGCAGAAGCACATGGTGAGGAAGGGCAGGTTGCTGGGGTCGGTCTGGTCCCAGCCTGGTCCTCCCCAGGGAGGGGACAGCACAAACCCGATCTGCTCACAGGCAAAAGAGATCACAGAATCAGCTGGGCTGGAAGAGACCTCCGAGATCATCAAGTCCAACCCTTGGTCCAACTCCAGTCCCTTTACCAGATCATGGCACTCAGTGCCACGGCCAAGCTCAGGTTAAAAACCTCCAGGGGTGGGGAATCCACCCCCTCTCTGGGCAGCCCATTCCAATCCCTGAGCACTCTCTCTGCAAAGAATTTCTTTCTGCTCTCCAACTTCAATTTCCCCTGGCAGAGCTTGAGCCCATCGTGCCCCCTTGTCCTATTGCTGAGTGCCTGGGAGAAGAGACCAACCCCCAGCTGGCCAGAACTTCCCTTCAGGCAGTTCCAGACAGTGCTGAGGTCACCTCTGAGCCTCCTCTTCTCCAGGCTGAACACCCCCAGCTCCCTCAGCCTCTCCCCACAGCACTTGTGCTCCAGTCCCTTCTCCAGCCTCGTTGCTCTTCTCTGGCCCCGCTCCAGCCCCTCAATCTCTTTCCTGAGCTGAGGGGCCCAGATGTAGGATCAGCACACTCCTCTTTTCCTCCTGACTTGAGCAGGTGACTGTGGGCACAACAATGCCAGGGAATGCCTGGAGTGCTGCCCTCAGCACCCCCTGGGCTGCCCAAATGCCAGGGGTGTGCTCATGAGATGGAGTCCCTGCAGACAATCCTTAGGGTTTGCACGGCAGCCCAGAGAAAGGTGCCACCCCAGAGGTGACACTGCCAGGCTGTGACTGATCCCCAGACCCAAAGCTGGGGGAGATTTCCAGATGATTCCAGCTGCTTTGAACAAGCAGAGGAAAAAAATAGACCTAATGAACTGAACTCAAACTCATGATTGTGGTTTCCCCCCTCTGTGGCCTCTGAGTTCTGTTTTCCAGGTCTGTCCCTCTGCTCACGTCACAAGGGCACTTCTCCATAATGGCAGCTCTGGCACTAAGCCTTGTGTCCTCTTCTCCCACAGATATCCAACCAACCCACAAGTTTATCCCTAACAGAAGTGCCATGAGGGGCAGGGCAGTCCCACCCTGCCCACCCAACTCAGAGAGCAGCGGGCACACACTGACCTGCCAAAGCCAAGAGCCCTGCAGAAGGAAGGAGCTGGCCCTGAAGGTCTCCAGGACGATGTGGTCTCTCAGGAACACCTCCAGGAGGGCACAGAGGGCTCCAGCAAAGATGGTCATGGCCAGCAGGAAGTGCAGGTGCTGGTCCAGCTCAGCATCACTGGAGCCACGGAAACAGAGGAGCAAACCTGCCAAGAGCCACATTGTTAGCAAAGGACACTCTGGGATTTGTTCTTTAAAAAAAAACACCTGAAAACTGAGACTGCTCCAGGCCTTGCCATGATCTGCCTGGTGGGAAGAGCCAGACAGCAACCAGGCTGCTGCCACCACCTGCACCCTGTAAGGACCACACAGCCCCAGCACTGGGGTCTGCTGTGCCCCCCATTCCTGCAGGGGTCCCTGTGCCCCAGCCAGGGCTGGGGGGGCATCAGGAGGAGCACAGGGATGGGAACCTGGAGCTCAGGAGATGGTGGGGAGCTTTGTGTCAGAATTAGTCCCTGAGTGCACCCAAACACGGTTGGGGGACAACACCTTTTTGTGACTGCAGAGCAGGACAGCTGCTTGTCACCAGGGGCAGCACATCCCTGGGCACCCCCTGGGCACCTGGGGCATCCAGCTGGATGGACTCCTCCCTGTGGCTGAGACACATTCCAGGAGGAACAACGAGGGGGTGACCTCAGTCAGTGCCATCTCCCCTCCACACACACCCCCAGTGCTGCCCACACGGAGCCTTGCTGGCCCCAGGGCAGCCTGGCAGCTGTCACACAGCTGGCACACAGCTGGCACACAGCTGGCACACGCCCTGTGTGCTTCCCTGTCCCACCCCAGCCTCCCCTGGCACCACCTTCGACGAGCAGAGCTGTGCAGAGCAAGAGCCGGTCCAGGCCAGGTGGCAGCTTCAGCCGGGACTGCGACACCATGTCCAGGATGCCCGAGAGGAGGAAGAAGAGGTAGATGGTGGAGTAGTGCCAGTGGGTGAGGTCTGTCCAGCTGTGGGTCTCGGGGCTGTACAGCCTCAGGTGGGGCCCCGTGGGCACAAACTGCTCCACCAGGATGCCTGGGCAGAGAGGGGGGAGGTTAGAAAAAAATTCTTTGCAGAGAGAGTGCTCAGGGATTGGAATGGGCTGCCCAGAGAGGGGGTGGATTCCCCATCCCTGGAGGTTTTTCAGCTGAGCTTGGCCGTGGCACTGAGTGCCATGATCTGGTAAAGGGACTGGAGTTGGACCAAGGGTTGGACTTGATGGTCTCAGAGGTCTCTTCCAACCCAATCCATTCTGTGATTTGCACAGGAAAGGAGGAGGTGCAGGAGAACCTCCTTGGCAGGGGTGAGGATGGTGATGTCCCACCATGGTGTGCCACCAGCATGTCCCCAAGCCCTCCCATGCCAGCTGCAGGTGTTTCCCTCTACAAACAGGCCCAGTTTTATGGGACAAAGCAGCTGCAGCACCATCAGATACTGAGCCAGAGACTCATCATCATCATCACCATCATCACCATCATCTCTTACCTATTAGAGCAAAGAGAACTTTGATGGCCCCTTCGAAGATCTCTGCTCGCTGGACCCCAGGGCTTGTCTGCCCCTCAGCATCTCCTTTCCTCCTCAGGTACTTCAGGGGGTACCTCACGGACCACCAGAGACCAAAGATGAAGAAGAAAGTGCCCCGGAGGGCACTGCCCAGGAAACTGGTTGGCATCGGGCTCGTGTTCTGGACCTGCAGGGACAAACAGTGCCAAGGAGTGCCAGGGGAGGTGTTGGGCTGCTGCCCCTGCCCAGCACCCCCAGGGAGGCACATCCCAACCAAGAGGGTGTGCTTGGCACTGCAAACAGGAGATGGGACATCGTCATGGGGGAGCTGCCACTGGGCACCACTGTATGTATAAATATAAATAAAAATACAAATATAAATACAACTATAAATACAAATATATAAAAATAAAAATAAAAATAAATATAAATATAAATGTGTGTGTGGCTGAACACATCAAGCCATCAGAACTTTGTGCCAGGGAACAATATATGAACACCCAAGAGAACACAACAAAGTTTTTCCTAATAAAAAGCAACGTGACAATTATTTCCTCAGACCATAAACTCCCTCCAATCCAGGCAATTACCAGGGAGGGAATCCAGCCCTGGATTCAGGAGCTCCAGCCAGCCAAGGCTTTGGCAGGAGGAGGAAACAGGAACCATTAACATTTCCCAAAGGAGCCTCACCCATATTCCACACAGCCCTTGTCTGACACCAGGGAAGGGATTTCACCTCCACAAGAAGAGCTCCAAGACTGAAGGCAGGAAAAAAGCCCTGACATAAAGTGGGATCAGTGGCAGGAGCACCAGGGAGGATGGAGAGGAGCAAAAGTGCAGCAAATTTCACAGAATCACAGAATCCCAGACTGTTCTGAGCTGGAAGGGACCCACAAGGATCATCAAGTCCAACTCTTCAGTCAATGGCCCACACAGGGGATTGAACCCATGACAGTATTTTGTATCCTGCAAAGGATTTAAGCCCACACCCCAATTCCTGGAAAAAAATCCCAGTGCAGCAAATTTATATCCTGCAAAGGATTTAAACTCACATCCAAATTCCTAAAAAAAATCCCAGTGAGCAAGCACAGAGGGAATAAATAATGATCTAAGTGCTTATAGCAGTGAGTTTTTGGTATTACCTTGGGATGCTCTCTCCCTCCTTGCCCTCTGTACTTCTACCACCTAAAGAGGACTCATTTCCCCCTCCACGTGGTTGTTCCTGGAGCTGGGATGTGCAGGAGGAAGGCATTGCTCATCCCAAAGCTTCCCCCATCCCCGCCTTGCCCTTGCCTCACAAAGCACATCCTCGCTGGGTTTATAAATACCAGAGCAAATTGCAGAGGTGGAGGAACAACTCCAGCACGTTCTCCGAGTCCTCCCACGCTGACAGCAATTAGGGCAGCGCGGAGGGAGGGCAGGATGTGGCCTGGCAGGTGCCTGGGGACAGGGACAGCCCTGCCAGGCTTGGGTTGGGGCTGCACAGCCCCAGCTGGGTGGTTGCTCAGCCCTGAGTTTGGGGTTGGGTGTGGAAATCATCCTCATCTCCAGGACATGGACAATCCAGGGAAGGGTCAACCTTGTGCTGAGGTTTCCTTGGAGGAGGGAAGTTGCTAAAGAGCCTTTCAGAAATGCCCCAGCCAGGAGCTGGTGGGGCCCAGGCATAGCTCTCTGATCTCCTTTGGGTGCCCACACCAGAGTGAGGTGGCTCATGCCCCAGGAGAACCCAGGTCTCTCCTGATTACAGCCTGGGCACCCAGTCCAGGGCACTTCCCTTCCCTGCACAGACATCCACAGGCCCAAGTGACTCAACAAACACCATTAAGGGCCATTTAGCAGCACACAATTGCACGATAAATAACCAAATTTCACTGTTGTCCTACTTGGGACTGCCAGGGCACAGCCTGCAGCCGGAGCCAGGAGCTTGTCCCTGATGGAGAGACACGCCAGGAACGTTAATTTGATGTGATTAACTGGAGGGGAGAAGGAGAGCAGAGACATCCCAGTGCCCAGAAATGACAAAAATGTCCCACTTGCAGCTCCAGAAGCTGCTCCAAAGCCAGACCAGCACCATCTCAGGATCCATCACACCACACCCACCAACCAGCCCCTTCACCTGCATTATCAGGAGACCCAAATCACTGTCCCTGGGACCTCCCACCCTGCCCTTCCCTCTCCCAGCAGAGCAGCCTCATCTCCAGGGACCCTTTGGCTTTGAAACCTCTGAGCAGCCCAACCCAGCAAGGCTTTGGGGGCTGCCAGGAGTGCCCTTTGCTCCCACAGCACTTCAGCAGCCACCACAGCTCATGGAACCTCAGAATGGTCTGGGCTGGAGGGGACAGTAAAGCTCATCCCATCCCACCCCTGCCATGGGCAGGGTCACCTTCACCAGCCCAGGGTGCTCCAAACCCCCTCCAACCTGGCCTTGGACACCTCCAGGGGTGCTGCCATGTCCTGGGCCACCTGTCCTTCAGCAGGGATGTCCCAACCCCACCTCAGTCAAGAAGAACTGTGCATGGAACCCACTCAAAAAAACCCCCCACCTTCTTTTATAAACCCACCCTTGTTTTGCAGTGAAACCAGCAGGTTTCCAAGCAACAGTTTGTACAGCTCCTGTGTCTGAGGCACAGAAAACCTCCCCAGAGCCCCCCAAGCAGCCTCTGAGCCCCACCCTGAGCCCCTCACCCAGCCTGGCACTGAGCCCACGCTCACACAGAACCTGATAGAGCTCCAAGTGGGCAGAGCCAGGGCAGAGCAGACAGGGGGTGATTTATTCCTCCTGAGGGCTGCTCTGTCTGCCAGAGCCCCTGGAGTAGGGCTGCAGTCACAAGCCATTACCTGAGCTGCCCTTCTCCCTGCTGGGCTGTGCTGCTCTGCCTTCATAGCCATATGGGAGCTGCCTGTTCTCCTCAGGGAGCCTCTCCTGAGTGCTCTCAGCTCAGCTCAGGGGGCACAGCATCCCTGTCCACCCTCCAGGCTCTGCCCTGCAGCCATGGCAGCTCCAGAGTCATCCCCATCCACGGTTTGACCCCACTGGCTCCAGCTGATGGGAGGGGATTGATGCTTGGAGGGTGCCATCCATGTGGGTACACAGCATTGCCCCCCAGCACCCCTGGGTGCAGCCAACAGCACCCCAGGACAGCCAACAGCACCCCAGGACAGCCAGAGGGCAAGCTCAGGGCTGTGGGTGTTGGGAGGGTCTTCCCCATGTGGAGCCTCCTCCATCCTTGGACACTCCCAGGGATGGGGCAGCCACAGCTTCTCTGCCCAACCTGTGCCAGGGTCTCAGCATCCTCACAGCCAGGAATTCCTTCCCAATATCCCACCTACCCCTGCCCTCTGGCAGTGGGAAGCCATTCCCCTTGTCCTGTCCCTCCATCCCTTGTCCCCAGTCCCTCTCCAGCTCTTCTGGAGCCCTTTTAGGCACTGGAAGGGGCTCTCAGGTCTCCCTGGAGCCTTCTCTTCTCCAGGTGAACACCCCCCATCCTCTGCCATGATGCACCTCCAAAACACAATAACCCCCTAAGAAGGACTAAAGCCACAGATTTCTGGCAGCCTCTTCCATCAGCACCACTTCCATCACCAACATCTCCTTGAATTCGTCTCTGAGAGGTGGATTCTCCTCACATCCCTCCTTGCCAAGCTCCAGCAGCCACAACCATCCTGTGGCACAATGGGAGAGTTTACCTGTGACTCCTGCCTGTCCTTGTCCCTCTCCAGGTGTGTCAGCCAGGAGGTTCTTGCTGGGAAGAGGCAGATAAAGGGCCAAGCCAGCACGGGGAGGTGGCCCTCAGACAGGATGTTTGGAGAGGAACATCCCTCAGGCCAGCTCAGAGCGCGCTGAGTCAACCTTGGCTTTCCCAACCTGGGACACCTCCTGTCTGCTCCCAAAAAAACCCAACCAACTACCAGCAACTCCCCTGGAGCTGGCCACAAAAATCAGGAGGAGCAGCCAGTTCCTGTTGCCATGGCAACCATGGATATTCAGCTGTATGTTGGGATTGGGAATGATGGAAAATGACCCAAGGAGAGGTAAAGCTGCAGCGTGGGCTGATAGGGCCAAGCCCTGCTGGGAGTCTCTGGGTTGGGTTGCCAGGACATGGCAACCCTTTTAGGGGGTCCAACCTTAAAGAAGTTGCCTGAGGGTTGGAGATTTGCAGCAGCAGAGCCTTGGTGAGCTCCATGTCCAGACCAGAGCAGCCAAGAAGGGGATGATGGAACTCTCTCCCCCAAAGAAGGGGATGATGGATCTCTCTCCCTCAAAGAAGGGAGTGATGGGTCTCTCTCCCCCAAAAGAAGGGGATGGTGGAACTCCCTCCCCCAAAAGAAGGGGATGATGGATCTCCCTCCCCCAAAAGAAGGGGATGATGGGTCTCTCTCGCTTCCTCAAAGAAGGGGATGATGGGTCTCCCTCCCTCAAAGAAGGGGGTGATGGGTCTCCCTCCCTCAAAGAAGGGGGTGATGGGTCTCCCTCCCTCAAAGAAGGGGGTGATGGGTCTCCCTCCCTCAAAAGAAGGACACAGCTGCCTGTTTGACTCCTTTTTACCTCTCTGAGACTCAACACCAAGTACCCACAGGGCACCCACCACCTCCCACCTGCCCACCCCTCTGCTGAGGAGCAATGCAAGTGTCCCCAGTGTCCCCATGTCCCTCCACAGCACCGAGCTGATGGTGCAGAACACTGAGCATCACCCCAACCCCCTGTCCAAGCCCCCAGCCACGGGCACCAAAACCAACTCAGCACATCTCAAGCTTCCCTGTGGAGCTGTGGGAGTTTTTCTCTCCCATAAAACCAACCCAGACCCACAGGACAAGCCATGCCTGAGCCACCCACGTGAGCCCTGAGGCTGGAGCAGCACAGAAGCAGAACTTCTGCACAACCCTCCCCAGGGTGCTAATGGGCCTGGAAAGCCACCAAGCCATAGCCAGGAGCTTTTCTTCCCATTATCTCCACATCAGGTGGGAGGAAGGAAGGAAAACAAGAGGCTGGTGGTGGTGGTGCTGGCACAGGGCTGTGCCACACACCCATCACTGCTCATGTCCTGCCATGTTTGAGGAGCAGGAGGTGTGGCAGAGGAATGGACACACCTGGAAAAGGCGTGGAAAAGCCTCAGCAGTAAAGGGGCTTCCACAGTTTCACCCAAGCTTAAGCTTCAGGAGGTTGTTAGAACATAAATCCAAGCACAGGGAGAAACACAACCCTCACAGGAGCTCTTCCTGACAGACCTGCCCCTGAAAATAACACAGCAAGAAAAACAGACCTTTTTTCATGGAAAAAACCCCAGAAGGACCATCAGGGACTTCTTTCAGCTCAATTCTTTCTGCAACCACCTTTACAAACCACCATCCCAAAGGGCAGCTGAGCACAAAGCCCTTCCCCAGGCAGAGGGAACCAAGTCTTTGGGAAAAGTGGGGAAAGGAGAGCAGAGAGGGCTCAGCTGGAGAGGGAGGGGACCAAACCAGGCCCAGCTGCAAAGTGTCTTCTGCTCAGAGGAGCAATGTGGCTTCATCCTGGAGTTTAAAGGGCCAGCAGAGTTTCTATGAAAAGGGCAACTGGAATTGCAGGCAGGGAAAGAAGTTTTTTGGTGCATTAAATGGTTGAGGAGAGGAGGTTTCTACCCTTTTGACCATCCCCCGTGAGAAAAATGAGGGTGAGACTGTGAGAAGTGGTTGTGAGGAAGGACCTGGTGAGAGGATGGCAAACCCTCCCCAAGTCCCAGAGTGGGTCACACCCCCCTGTGTGTGCTAAAATCACTGTGGGCACAGACACAATTCCATCCCTGATCCAGCACATCCTTGTCCTCCTCTTCCTCCCAGGAAGAGGCAGATCTGTGTCCCACACCTGCAGCTGCTCCACTGTCCTCGAGCTAAACCCTGAACTGAATTATATTCTGTATTTTCCTTTTCTTTCTCTCTCAGCTGTCACTGCACCATCCTCCCCCCGAAGGTTCATCACTGCCTCGGTGCTAATGAAGGAGGTGACAATGTTTAGCTCCTTCCCGGGGGTGGCACAGCCTAATGAAAGGTTTGCCAGCAGCTCCAGCTCCTCTGGTGGATGGGTGGTTGGGAAGTGCAAAGGATTATTATTATTATCATTATTATGACGAATCCAAACCCAGCTTTCATAAACAGGCAGCAGGGGAGGGGAAGGAGGTGCCAAAGGCACAGGCAGGGCTTGTCCTGCTGCCCACACCTTGATGAATGAGGCAGATCCAATCTGTGCCCCAGGAATGAGTGGCTCGTGGATGGTCTCCTGATGAAGGGTTTGTCTTTGCAGCAGCAGGAAGAGCCAAGAGCCAGGAAATTTGGCTGCTCTGGGGGGTGTTGTTTGGGCTCCTTTGTAAGAGTGACAAAATACAACATCAGGCTGCAGTTACACAAGACAAAAATATTCCTGAGACATCCCCCAGGGCATCCTGGTCCTTAAAATCAGTGTGGCTGTGGGTCCAACTGCCCCCACTGTGGATAAAACTGCCCCCACTGTGAGTAGAATACACCCCACTCCAATGGTTCCAGCACAGAAGTCACTGTAACTCAATTTATAGAATCTCAGAATTATTTAGGTTGGAAAAAACCTCCAAAATCATCAAGTCCAACCTTTGATCCAACCATTATATGCTGAAAAAGCATCCCAGCTGGTTGATAATAAAGTTGTGTTAAGTTCTCCCTCTAGGACTGTTCTAAAATATCCATGGGAATAAATGCCAGGATGGTTTGGGGTTGCACCTCTGGGTCTAATAAACCATCTCTGGACCACTCACCACTTTGGGTACCTAAATATTTACAAATATATTTTTTAGCTAAAAGGCAAATCCTTCATTCTCAGCCAGAGATGAACCCCAATTGTATCTCCTTCCACAATCACAGGATCTCTCCTCATTCCCTGACCTTCACACCTGGGGAAAGAATGTGCTCCGGAGCTGCACAACAAATTAGTGAGTGCTCTGCTGACAGTCCCGGGATGTTTGGAGGAGCAGGGAGTTAATGAGGCAGCCAGGAACTATTCCAGTGTCTGCAAGGGAAGGGAAAAGGGGTTTGGGGGGTTTTGTGGGCACCCAGTGACAAGGGACAAAGAAAAACCCGAGGAAAAGGAGATGGGAACTGGATTCAGAGCAGCAAGGAGAGCTGGGAAGGAGTAAATAAACCCTCTCCCACTCCCGAAAACAAGGAGTGTTTTACAGCCAAAGCCAGCTCTGATCTGTGTGCCCTGGGGGGGAAAACACCTCGGGCTTTTGGAGGTGGGAGGTTGCCAGGTGGGTACAACCAGCCTGGAGAACGCTCCCTGTGCCACCTGGTGCTGCCCTCCTCTGGCCGCTTACTGGGAATGGGGTGCTTGGGCTGGTTCCTGAAGGGAAATAACCCAGAGCAGGGCAGGAATAACCCAGAGCAGGAATAACCCAGAGCAGGAATAACTCAGGGAAGGGCAGGAATAACTCAGGGCCGGAATAATTCAGAAAAGGGCAGGAATATTTCAGAGCAGGGCAGGAATAACTCAGGGCAGGGCAGGAATAACTCAGAGTGGGGCAGGAATAACTCAGAGCGGGGCAGGAATAACCCAGAGCAGGGCAGGAATAACTCAGAGCAGGGCAGGAATAACCCAGAGCAGAGCAGGGCAGGAATAACCCAGAGCAGGGCAGGAATAACTCAGAGAAGGGCAGGAATAACTCAGAGTAGGGCAGGAATAACCCAGAGCAGAGCAGGGCAGGAATAACTCAGAGTGGGGCAGGAATATCTCAGAGTGAGGCAGGAATAACTCAGAGAAGGGCAGGAATAATTCAGAAAAGGGCAGGAATAACCCAGAGCAGGGCAGGAATAACTCAGAGTGGGGCAGCAATAACCCAGAGCAGGGCAGGAATAACCCAGAGCAGGGCAGGAATAACCCAGAGCATCACTCAGGGCCTTTCTGCTGCTCAAGGAACTGACCTCTGTCCTGCAGCAGCTCGGATTGTCCCCCTGCAAACAGGGACAATGTGCCACGGGGAGGTAGCCCCTGCACAAGGGGTTGTGTCTCGTTGCAGGAGCCAGAGGAATTTGGGAGGTTCAGAAACCCTACTCTGCTTTGGTAGAAAAGGAAAAATGCTCCTGGTGTTGCAGCCCCTGAGGCTGAATTGTGATGGATTTAGGGAGCTGCAGCTCTGCAGGTTCACTCTGCTCTCTCTGAGCCTGTGCCCCCCATGCCCAACCCTGCCCTGGCACTCCAGACAGGCTGCTTAGACTTCAGGCCACTCTTAACAGCAAGAAAACCCAGCTCTGTAGTCTTCAAGAGGCTCTTTGCACAAGGGGAAAGATGAGTTTGCCTTTCCTTTGCCAGGAGCTGCTT
The DNA here is from genome assembly GCA_021164005.1 of Willisornis vidua nigrigula. Classification (NCBI taxonomy): domain Eukaryota; kingdom Metazoa; phylum Chordata; class Aves; order Passeriformes; family Thamnophilidae; genus Willisornis; species Willisornis vidua. The sequence goes on from JAJPCS010000105.1 coordinate 37,904, forward strand.
TGCTGTGCATGGGCATGAGCACCAAAATCAGGTGCCACCCATGCCCCTCACCTGCCAGCAGGTGCTGAGCATCCCCCCAGCCCTGGGGGCTGGGAGAGGAGCAGGGCAATCCACCCTGTGCTGGGTACATAACTAGAGAGATTTATTCATATATTTATTATATTTATTATTTAGAATAGGAGGTGACATTTCCACTCACTTTTTGCAAGAAATCAGATGCAGAAAACAAACTGTGTTCCTGTTTCCTCTCCTTCCCAAGCTGAGGGTGGTTGTTTTCAGCAGAAAACTGGGACTTTGCAGGACTCCCTGCTGCTTAACTGTGTATCTCACAGGCCTTCAGGCTTTGCAGGTCTGAGGGATGGATTTGTCTAAGCTATTATTGCACACTCTATAATTTATCAGTCTTAAATTTAAGGATATCAGCTCAGAGAGGATTTTTATTTCCCATTTATTCACTCTCTCAGCCTTTAAGTGAACATGGAAACGATCAACAAACCCCCT
>JAJPCS010000105.1:81625-92076 GCA_021164005.1 Willisornis vidua nigrigula
ATGGGTTGAGAATGTTCTGCTGAATGGGAGAGGGGCAGGATGGGTTGAGAATGTTCTCCTACTGAACGGGAGAGGGGCAGGATGGGTTGGGAATGTTCTCCTGCTGAACAGGAAAGGGGCGGGATGGGTTGGGAATGCTCTGTGCTCTCCTGCTGGGGGTAAAAAGGGTGAAAGTTGAAGGATACAGAAGATCAAAACGATGAGAACGTTTACCAAAGCAGAGCAGGCACCAGAGATGCTCTGGGAGCAGCCCTGGGACCAGAGTGGCCCTGGGCACTGAGAAAAGCTGGCACGCAGTGAGAGCAAGTCCTTTGTCCTCCCAGAACACCTTTTCCTCCACACATTTCTCTGTGTCCCCTGGAGGAGCTCCAGGCTGGGGGGCAGGTCCTGGACTCCACTGAGCCCCCCAGCCCTGGCTGTGTCCCCCTGGAGGAGCTCCAGGCTGGAGGCAGGACTTGGGTGCACCACCAGCCCTGACTGCGTCCCCCCTGGAGGAGCTCCAGGCTGGAGGGCAGGTCCTGGCTCTCACCTGAGCCCCTCCAGCCCTGGTTGTCCTCCCTGGAGGAGCTCCAGGGTGGGGGGGACAGATCCGGGGGTCCACCTGAGCCCCCCTCCAGCCCTGGCTGTGTCCCACTGAAGGAGTTCCAGGCTGGGGAGCAGGTCCTGGGCTCCATCTGAGCCCCCCCACCCCCAGTCCTGGCTGTGTCCCCTTGAGGAGCTCCAGGCTGGGGGGCAGGTCCTGGGTGCACCACCAGCCAGGAGAGCAGAAGCAAGTCCTGAATTCATTGCGGGCTGCTCTGGGACCCCCATCCCTGGCTGTGCCCCCTGGAGGAGCTCCAGGCTGGGGATCAGGTCCTGGGGTCCACTGAGCCCCCCTAGTCCTGGCTGTGTCCCCTGGAGGAGCTCCAGGCTGGAGGCAGGTCCTGGCTCTCACCTGAGCCCCTCCAGCCCTGGCTCTGTCCCCACTGGAGATGCTCCGGGCTGCGGGGCAGGTCCTGGGCTCCACCTGAGCCCCCCAGCCCTGGCTGTGTCCCCTCGAGGAGCTCCAGGCTGGAGGCAGGTCCTGGTTCTCACCTGAGCCCCCCAAGCCCTGGTTGTCCTCCCTGGAGGAGCTCCAGGGTGGGGGCAGGTCCTGGGGTCCCCCAAACCCCTGGCTGTGTCCCCCTTGAAGGAGCTCCAGGCTGGGGGGCAGGTCCTGGAGTCCACCTGAGCCCCCCCAGCCCTGTCTATGACCCCTCGAGATGCTCCAGGCTGGAGGCAGGTCCTGGGTGCACCACCGCCCCTGGCTGTGTCCCCTGGAGGAGCTCCAGGCTGGGAGGCTGGTCCTGGAGTCCACCTGAGCCCCTCCAGTCCTGGCTGTGTCCCCTGGAGGAGCTCCAGGCTGGGGGACAGGTCCTGGGATACACCTGAGCCACCCCAGCCCTGGCTCTGTCCCCACGAGTAGCTCCAGGCTGGGGATGAGGTCCTGGGCTCCACCTGAGCCCCCCAGCCCTGGCTGTGTCCCCTGGAGGAGCTCAATGCTGAGGGGCAGGCTCTGGGCTCCCCCACACCCCTGGCTGTGTCCCCTGGAGGAGCTCCAGGCTGGGGATCAGGTCATGGATGCACCACCAGGCAGGAGAGCAGAAGCAAGTCCTTAATTCATTTGTTTCCTGTAAAAGTCTGTGAAAAAATGTCCCCAAGCCAATTTTAGTAGGAGATAAGAGAGCAGTGGCTTTAATGAACACCCAGGCTTGTCCAGGAATACATCAATGTGTGCCCAAACTCTTAATTTCCATGGGTTTTATATTATTGTCTATCCAGTCATTACTTTACACATCTCTCAGCCCAGCCCTGTCTCACCTCAGGCCCAACCCCTCAGATTTGAGGCTGGGGGAGGTTTTGGGACCCCTCATTCCTCATCTTCATCTTCCTCAGCACACGTGGGACTCCTGGAGCTTTTCCAATATTCTGACTTCGGGTCACTCTGCCCCTGTGTATGTCTCCTGTGCCTTCTGATATTCTTCACCCTTCCACCCTGAAACCAAGACTAAACAGCTTACAGAATTTAAGGCATCGAGATGGGATAGAGTTTACATTGAACTTCAGCTGCTTGAAATATTAACCCACTAAATTTGCCTTTGCTGCAGTTACAGCACTCCTAAAATCTATGAAAGGTAAAAAACAAATAACCAAAAAATCAAAAATCCCCTTCAGCATCCCATTGCAGGCTGCTCTGGGACCTTGGAGTGGTTTCACCTCGTGCTCCTCTATATTCCGTGGGTTGGTTTTGCTCAGCTGGGGGTGCCAAAGCCCCCTCAGCCCCAGAGCCCTGTGCCCTCTGTGTGGTCTGGGCCACAGCACTGACCTCTCCATGACTCTGCTCCCACTCTGTGCCCTCAACAGGGCTGGGCATCCCTAATTATCCCCAGACAGGTGGCAGCTGCCTGAGCACGGGGCCACGATGACTAAACCTTCCTGGAGGTGCCTCTGATTGGGTTGTTTATCCCCCAGATTCTGTGCCATGGGCACGACAAGGAGCACACGGAGCGTGTTCAAGCAGGGGCACCAAGGCCGTGCCAGATCCCTCCAGGTCAGAGGGAAACAGATGATGGAAAACCAATTAATTTTTTAACAGCAAGAAAAATAGCTACAGGATTAAGAAACATTAATTATTTATTGAACTGCTGCCTTTGCAGGGGAAAAAAAAATAAAAGAGTTTATACATACCTGTATCTATATAAAATAATCACTCATTGTACACAACTTCAGTAATCTGAGCTCCTGTTTTGATACTGCTCCTTTCTCAGAGGTCAATTAAAATAATGAGAGTGAAAATACTTAAGAGCCTCAGGAAGGAAAAAAATTATCACAATAATGACAGGGGGTTGAGTTATGGAATATTTAGCTCATGGTGCCTGGTTGTGGTGTCCAAGGTCTGAGTAAAGTGAATTCCTTGGAGCTGTGGGACTGCCCCAGCACCAGAGATGGAGAGGAGCTGCAGCAGCTGAGCAGGTCACCTGCAAGGTGGACACTGGCCATGGGCTCCTCCCTGTCCCATAGATGGGATGCACCTCTAGGATTAGGTGTATTTTCTGAACCTGGTGATCATGGAATGCCAGAGCAGCTTGGGCTGAAAGGACCTGAAAGATCATTTAGTTCCAGCTCACCTGCATGGCAGGGACACCTTCCACTGTCCCAGGTTTGTCCAACCTGGTCTTGGACACTCCCAGGGATGGGGCAGCCACAGCTTCCCTGGGTATCCTGTGCCAGGGCCTGCCCACCCTCCCAGCCAGGAATTCCTTCCCAATATCCCACTTATCCCTGCCCTCTGGCAGTGGGAACCCATTCCCTGTGTCCTGTCCCTCCATCCCTTGTCCCAAGTCCCTCTCCAGCTCTCCTGGAGGCCCTGGTACATCCAGTGTCCCAGGACATTATCCCTGGGAGGATGAAACCAGTTGGTGATGCTGAGGATGAAGGTTTGGTGATTGGAGCAGAGCTTTGCTAACTTGGGACCAAACTTGGCTCCCGAGTTTTATTCCCCTTTGGAGACCAGACCCACATTTTGCCACAAGGTCTCTGACCACAGGAGCTCCTTTCCCTTCCAATGAGGACGTGCAAAAGCCAAGGAAGTGCCCTGAAACTCTTAATCTGTTTGTTGTTTGTTTTCTTTCAGCCACACAGATGGTTTGGTTTGAGCCTGGTTCAAGTTTGTGGCCACTGGGAGGGGCAGAAGATAAAACAGGAGGAATGTCTTGATTTATCTCCTAATTATGTGGCAGCAGAGGTTTTCCTCTGTGGTTTCTTTAATCCCAGCCAGCACCAGCCACTTCCAGGAGCACTTCAGGGCTGTCCTGAGAGTGGCAGTCCCTGGGACCACCCACCTGTCACCACCTGCAGTTTGCAGTTTGTGGCACCAGCTTTTCCTGCAAGGGGTGACAACGTGGCCAGTGAGTTCCCAACTGTGGTCACAGTAAGGCAGGGAACCCACCCAGGTCCACACCACCCTCCAAACAGCTCCACTGACCATGCCAGGCCAAAGCCCACCCTCTACTGTTGGTCAGGGCCAACAAAAACCCAGCAAGGAGTTTTTGTATCATTGTGAGGCTCTGGGTTATCCCAACAATCCAACAGGGTACTCAAAAGACTCCCACTGGAATTTTTTGGGGGGGAAAGAAAAGAGACTCAAAAGACTCCCATTGGAATTTTTTTGGGGAAAGAGACTCAAAAGACTCCCACTGGAATTTTTTTGGGGAAAGAGACTCAAAAGACTCCCACTGGAATTTTTTTTGGGGGGAGAGAAAAGAGACCAGCACAAGGCTACATCCCATGAGAAAAAGGAATTAGATGCCAGGCTATTTCTTCTCCCTATCAGGAAGGATTAATTTCCCAGGATTCTGAGTCAGTCAGACCAGTCTTGGTCTCGATACAGTGGCACAATCCTGGGGCTTCCAAGGAAAAAGCCAGAGACAAAAGTTTGATTCATAAAAGCTCGGGGAAGAAGGGGAAGGGAGAGGAGACGATGAGAGTAGTAATAATAATAATAATAAAAGTGCCTGGGGCTGATTTCATAACACTAATAGCTAATGTAGTCAATTAAGTAGGCTTATTTTATTTCAGCAGAGTGCAGGTGGTGAGCTACATCTCCTCACAGGTGCTTCTCCAATTAGCTCCACGGATTCCAGGTGAATCAATGGCCCCGTGCCAGCCCTCCGTGCCACCAGCCCCACACTAATCCAGGCTAATCCAGAGGCCTCATCTTGCTTCATGTTAAAGCAGCCAGAGTGGGTTTGATTTATTATCTCTTGAAAGATCTCTCCTCTTCTTGGAAAAACAAGGAGAGCTCTTTTCACGGCAGAGGCCATAAATACTCTTCACTCGGCGTTCACTGCGGGCTGCGGGACTGTCACTGCCTCACTTCAATTATTGCCATTATGTAAGAGCAGATGAATATCCTGTTCTGCATTTGCTAAATGTTTTCTTTTAATAATCAACTCCTCGGCACATAATGGGGCAGCTTATGCAATGAGCTCTTCAGGGAGACATCTGTTTTTCAGCAGCAGTAATTACCACCATGGGATCATTAAACTGTATTTATTTACTTTTGTTATTACTACTGGGCGAGCCCCAGTGCTTAGGAAAGCAGAGGCTGATAAACCAGCCCAGTGTGGGCATGGTGTGGGCAGGAGTTAGCCCAGATAGCCCCACACACACATGGCTGAGCACTTGGGGGACACTTGGAGGGTGATGGGGCACCTTCTGGAGGTGCAGGCAGCACAGAGCAGAAGGGCAGGAAGGGAGGACAGTCGTCCCTGGTGGTTTAGGTGGTCATTTAAAGTCCAATCCCAGCAAAATCCAAGGCCACACCTGCAGAAACATCCGTGTTCATGGCACAGGATGGGTTTTGTGGAGCATCATCACAGAATCACAGACTATTCTGAGCTGGAAGGGACCCACAAGGACCATCGAGTCCAACTCTTCAGTCAATGCCCACACAGGGGATTGAACCCATGACCTTGGCATTGCTACAGCCAAGTTTTAACCAACTGAGCTGATCTCTGGGTCATCACCAGCCTCGTGGCTGCTGGAGGTCACACACTGGGCATTCTCACCATGCTGAGGGCTCAGCAGCTCCCTGGTCATCTGCCCTGAGGAAAGGGCCAAAGATGCTCAGCTTTGACCTGATGCAGAGAACTTTCCAACCCACCCAGACCTCTGGATATCCTTTGCCAGACCTTTGGTGTTTTTTAGTGAAATCATTGGGGAAAGGAGGTTTTTCTTCCCAGTTTTCCAGAGGAGCTCAGAGGCTCTCAGAGCTCCTCCAGTCCCTAATTGCCATTAATTTCACTGAAATCAGCTGCTTGCACAGTCCTGGAACCCCAGTGCTGGGGGTTGGAACCAGATCCTCTGTAAGGTCCCTCCCAGCTCAACCCAACCTATGGTTCTGTGTTGCTCAGCAAAACCCCTTAAATCCTCCTCCTTTTGGGGTTCACCACCTCACAGATCCCCAGCCACTCCACCCTTTGGACACTCCTGGAATCCTCCTGGCTTCTTGGAGAACCCTTTAAGGAAAGCCAAGCAGCTCTGCATCCTTTGGAGCTGCTGACCCCAGGCTGGTGAGGAGGAGGAGGAGGAGGGTGAGAACTGCCTGGCATCACTGGGCTGTGCTCCAGGACCCTCAGACACCTGCTGAGCCTCCCAGGGCCATGCCATGGCAGCTGCTGCCCTGACCCACCGGGGCACAAGCGGGAACATGAGTTGTTTGGATGGCTTTGCCTCCAACATTGTTCTCGGGAGCGTTTGGAAAAGGCCTAATGAAAAGTGACTCAGAAATAACTGACAAGTGCCAGCCTCACCTTCTTATTGTTTCATCAAAATGGGAAGGACAGGGAAGGAGAAGAGTCAACCCTCTCCAGGAGATCTGCTGTCCCAACTTGCCTGCAACTTGCAGGCTGAGGGAAATGTTGACACAGGGTTGACATCTCGGCTTGATTTATGAACTGCTCAAGGAGGGGGAGAGAGGGGGAGAAGAATTAAACATTATAAATCAATGAGTAACATCCATAACCCCGAAGTGCTTGTTGTAAACAATACAAAACACCAGCCTAATTTTTAGAAGTGTAATTTATGACGAGCAATTCCTTCCAAATGAGAGAATTTAAAAGGAAAAAACCGTCACTTGTTAGAATATCATTAATTCAATCAGATGAGAGCTGAGCCAGCCATTGTTCCTGGTGGTGGAAAGTTTCCTGGGAGCTAATTGCTCCTCCTGGTGCCTCTCAGCGTGTCTGGAGTGCTGGGGGTGGCTGAGGTGATGGGCATGGATGGCCCCTCAGCTGTGCCAAGTGCTTGGGGCAGCGCTGGGTGCCACCCTGGTAAGGGCTTCTGGTGTGGAGCTCTAGCCCAGCATCTCCCTGGGGTTCTTCTCTCCAGGGACTTCTTTAGACCCTGGAGCAGGAAAATGTGGCTGGGGAATGATCCAGTGTCTGGGACAACACCAGGTCAGGTCAGGTCAGGTATCCCCCAGCACAGCCTGGTTACTGTGGGGAAGCAGAGGGTGCTGAACCTGTTCCCAAAGTCAGGAGTGATGCCCAGGCTGCCAGTCAGGGGGGAATTTTGTAGCTGGAGCTGCAGCTGCCCCGTGAAGATCAGCAGACTCTGCAGCTCAGCAGACCCTGCTGACATGGGTAGTAAAACCCTCGTGGCAAGGAGATGGCAGAAAGTCACCTCCCAAATTCTGCTGTCACCTCTGTCTGCCTCATTGCCCACCATGAGCCAACACTTGTCCCTCTAGAAGTGCCACCTCCAGTGCTCAAAGCTGCAGAAAGCACCAGGGGGAAACAACCCCAAAGCACAGGATAAGGGATGGCCCCTTCCCATCCCAAAATTCTTTCAGTGCAAACAGAAGAGGAAGAGATGGAGAGAAAAATGGTGTATCCACACTGACCATCACACCAGGGCTCAGCCAGAGGTCCAGCCAGTTACTCTTTCAGCTGTGGCTTAAATTAGTCTGTGCCAGGGCACCTTAGGAGTGCCCAGAGAGGGGATGGGACAGACCCCTCATCCTTTCACCCAGCTCCAAACCCATGCCCAGTTCCAGCACGGCTGGATTCAGGTGACCTGGTTTGCAGCAATGAGTTAAACCCCCCAAGAATCAAACCCCCAAGAATCAAACCTGCCAAGAGTCAAACCCTCCAAGAATCAACCCCCTCCAAGAATCAAACCCCCAAGAATCAAACCCCAAGGAATCAACCCACCCAAGAATCAAACCCCCAAGAACCAAATCCCCAAGAATTAAACTCCCCAAGAATCAAACCCCCCAAGAATCAAACCCCCCAAGAATCAAATCCCCCAAGAATCAACCCCCCAAGAATCAACCCCCCCCGAGTTCCCAGCCTGGCTCACAAGAGCCTCTTTGTGCTCATCCCCCGTTTTCCAGGCAGGTCCCGCTGTTTGCCTTCAGGTGATTAACAGATCCCACAGCGCTTGGGGATGGGAAGTTCTTCATATATAAATAAATGGCTCTAACAGAGACGTAATGAGGCTGTAATTAATTAACGCTTGCGGAGAGGCACGGCGAGGAGCGCTAACGAAACGCGGGGTATCGCTGCCGAAAATGTGTTATTGTTGGCACTGCGGGGAGCGCTAGCGCAGCTCTGTGCCTGCGATCCGCTCCCCTGCCCCGCTGTTTCACAACTCGTATTCCTGCCCCAGGGGGGTTGCATGCCAGGGAACTGCTCCTGCAGCAGGACAGGGAACGCGGAGCTCGGCGGGGACGGGAGGGACGTTCTGGGCACGGAGCTGGCACGGAGCTGGCAGAGGTGGAGGTGCAGCCTGTGCAAGGGGTCGGCTCTGTGGGGAGCAGGGACAGCACCCAGGGAATGGTATTCCAAGTAATATTCCAGTCAAAAAGGCAAATCTGAGTCCTGCTCTGACTCGGTTTCACTTGGGCTGTTCGGCTTGGAGGAGTCTGAGGGGAGACCTCGGTGCAGAGACAACTTCCTGAGGAGGGGCAGAGGAGGGGCAGGCACTGAGCTCTGCTCTGTGGAGACCAGGGACAGCACCCAGGGAATGGTCTGGAGCTGTGCCAGGGCAGGGACAGCACCCAGGGGATGGCTGGAGCTGTGCCAGGGCAGGGACAGGTTGGATCTCAGGGAAAGGCTCTTCCCCCAGAGGGTGGTGGGCACAGACCAGGCTCCCCAGGGCAGTGGGCACAGCCCCAAGGCTGCCAGAGCTCCAGGAGGGTTTGGATGATGCTCTGGGAACAGGGTGGGACTCCTGGGGATGGTTCTGTGCAGGGACAAGAGTGGGACTCCATGATCCTTGTGGGTCCCTTCCAACTCAGCATATTCTGTGTTTCTGTGACCTTGGCTGTGGGATTAACATATTGTCAGACGAGGGCTCTTCCACTTTAAAATTAACCCTCAAGAGGGCAAGAAATGCCTTACCAGGGAGCACTTGGGCATTGCTACTCTTTTCCAGGGATGCCTTCACCTCCAAATTTTCCAACAACCTTCAAGCAGCAAATTCAGCATCAAGTTTTAGGAGTTTGGCCCTCCTGCCCCTGAATCCGTATTTAATGCTGGTGTTAAAGGTGGGTCTCTGCAGTTCTGACAGCCCCAGCACACAGAATGCCAGACTGGTTTGGGTTGGGAGGGACCTTAAAGCCCATCCAGTGCCATCCCTGCCATGGGCAGGGACACCTCCCACCAGGCCAGGGTGCTCCAAGCCCTGTCCAACCTGGCCTTGGACACTTCCAGGGATGGGGCAGCCACAGCTTCTCTGGGCAACCTGTGCCAGGGCCTGCCCACCCTCACAGGAAGGAATTCCTTCCCAATATCCCATCTAAACCCACTCTTTTTTAGATTTTCACCCTTTTTTTACAGGCAGACCTCAGGTCTGACAGTGGTTAAACAGAGGGCAGAAGGCTCTGTAGGTTGGGGGTTTTCTAAGTTGCAAATACCAGGACTGAGCTAATCAGGACTGAATATCATGATGGGGGGGAAAATGGTCTCCAGACAGATGTTCAGCTGCACTGAACATCTGCCCCTTGTGCAAGCCATAGAGGCACAAATATTGCAGAGTTAAGATGAAAGATTCCCCCAAACAGCTGTGACTAAGTATTTCCTTCACCAGGAATATTTGGAGAGTGGAGGAAAACCCCTCAGCAGGTCCAGGGCCATGTGCACCTCGCACAGATACACAGCACTGAAGGAGGGGACAACTGTGACCTCTGGAGGGTCTGAAAAGCAAAATGAATCTGTTTCCACTGTACCTTGGAGAGAAGGGACTGAGACAGCAAGTTGCATTGTAGGTCTACTTGGCACTTGAGCAATGACATTTGTTTTTCTGGTAAGCTCTTAAATGCTTTGAAAGAGGTGAAATGTGATCCATCTACAACATAAGCTGGGAGTCATCTGCTCTAAACACCCTCTCAGTTACACTGACACTCAGCATTCTCCTCTGCAGGGTGAGGAGCAGGTCCCTTGGCCACTGAAGCTCAGTGAGGAGATGCCAGGTGGTCCTGATCCTGGGGGATGCCAGCCCAGCCTCCTGTGGGCAGCGTGGGGGGCACTGGAAGGAGGGCACCACGAGGACATCACCCGAGGTGGCACCAGGAATGCCCTTGGCAAAAGATGCTGGAGATGGAACTGCCTGCCCATGGAGCCTGATCCCATCCCTGATCACATCCCTGATCCCTCCCCTGATCACATCCCTGATCCCACCCCTGATCACATCCCTGATCCCACCCCTGATCACATCCCTGATCACATCCCTGATCCTATCCCTGATCCCATCCCTGATCACATTCCTGATTCTATCCCTGATTCTATCCCTGACCCTATCCCTGAACACATCCCTGACCCTATCCCTGATCACATCCTTGATCCCACCCCTGATCCTATCCCTGATCCCATCCCTGATCCTATCCCTGATCCCATCCCTGATCCCATCCCTGATCCTATCCCTGATCA
>JAJPCS010000105.1:125268-140443 GCA_021164005.1 Willisornis vidua nigrigula
CAAAGGTGCTTTTCCCTGGAATCACATTCCAGCCCCTGTCCCAGGCTCTCTCAGCAGAGGGACAGGCTGGCACCAATCCCATGGGATGTCTCTGCTCCACCTGGCCCACATGGCTGATTCCCAGAGGGACAGGGTGGAGGAACCAATCCCATGGGATGTCTCTGCTCCATCTGGCCCACATGGCTGATTCCCAGAGGGACAGGGTGGCACCAGTCCCATGGGATGGCACCAATCCCATGGGATGGCACCAATCCCATGGGATGTCTCTGCTCCACCTGGCCCACCATGGCTGATTCCCAGAGGGACAAGGTGGCACCAATCCCATGGGATGTCTGTGCTCCACCTGGCCCACCATGGCTGGTTTCCAGAGGGACAGGGTGGCACCAGTCCCATGGGATGGCACCAATCCCATGGGATGCCTCTGCTCCACCTGGCCCACCATGGCTGATTCCCAAAGGCACAGAGTGACCAATCTTTAGACTTATACACAAGGTCTACATATATATATATTTATATATATATGTACAGACACACCATTACATACATATTTAAATATATATATACATATATATATTTACTTTTGGTTTTTCTCTTTTATCTCTTTTTTTGCTTTTCTTTTTCCCCTCCTCTCTCTCCCTTTTAACTTAGTGGTGTGGCCTCCTCTGAGGAGGGCTCTGCTGTATGTTCTGGAGACTTCTCTGTCTCCAAAGAAGCTTCTTCTGGCTTCTCCTCTGCCAGTTTGGGCTCCTCAGGGGCTTGGGATCCCTCCAGCTCCTGGCTCTGGGCCTGGCTGTTCATTTTCTCCTCTGCCTCGATCTCCTCTGAGGTGGGGATGGAGTTTTTCTTTGGGCGCCCTTTGGGCTTCGTTGGAGCTTCCTGTCCACCCTTCAGCACCTGGAGCAAAGAGAGGAACCATCAGGATCCACCTGAGCTCCATCCTGGTCCTGAGTCTCATTCCCTCTCCCTTCAACACCATCACTGCAGCAACAAGGCACTTCCAGGCAAAGATCTGTAACCAAGGGATTCCCAAATTTGTTTGGAGTGGCAGGAACTGTCCCACACACTCCAAGGAACAGCCTGGAACTGCCTGTCCTGTCCCAGGTCAGAATCCATGAACACTTCCACTGGGGAATGCCACAGCATCACAGCTCCCACCAGGATTTACATCCAGGTTGTCCTTTATAAAAGGCATTTTAACTGGGAAAGGGCCATGGAGTGGAAGAGGTGGAAGGAAGAGATGAAAGGAAAGAATTACTGATATCAGCTCCCAAAACTCCACAGAGCAACACAATCCCTTTGGGCTGTGCACAAACCCAATCCCACAAGCACTGGGGGCACAGGAGTGCCAAAAATGCAGAGGAAGGTATTTTGGTTCTGTTCTATTCACATTTCTCCCACCCCTTTGCCTTGTCCCCTCCCTGTGGTCTCCTCGAGCCCACCACACATGCTGCAGTAGCAACACCCTAAAAAAGGGAACATCTCCGAGAAAATGATCCAGAATAACCCAAAATTTGGGATAAACAGCCTCAAGTTGCTGACAGGATGCTCAACTTTCAAATCTGCCCTTTAAAGACCGTGGAGGAATGACAAGAACTACCACTCACCATCTTCTTCCACTTCATCCGACGGTTCTGGTACCACGTCTTGACCTGGAGCTGAGTCAGCCCCAAGGACTGGGCTAAGTCGAGCCTGGGACACAAAACAGACACTGCAATGAGTTTGCAGAGCTCAGATGCCAGTCCAGCACTGTAAGAGTCTCCAGCATTGTCCCTCTGATCTGTTGTTTGGAGAACAGTCCCACAAAAGTGGGGATTTAGGATGTAAAGACAGAGGCTACTTCGGAAGAAACGGGAATATTTGGTTGTTTTCAGGCTCCCTGTTCTCTTTGTCCTCCTGGAAGTCCCAGGGTGTGCCTGCCCTCTTGGAAACACAAACCTGCTGCATTCCAGCTGCTGGGACTCCATGTTTGTCCCTGAATTAGGGACATCACATCCCTGAAAAACAGGTCTCTGGTGTCTGGGCAAACAGGCAGGAACAGACACAAACATCAGCCTGCCTTGGACATGCTACTCTGTGCATGACAATTCTCCTTCACTACCTCCATCCTGGGCATCAGGATACTCTCCCATTTCTAAGGGAGTGGGAGGGCCTCTAAATCTGCTCATTTCTGTGCATTCTGCCCTTGTAGGCAATTTAGGCTTAGAAGGGAATTCATTATTTGCATGTTTAGCTGAAGGGTCTGTGTGGCAGAGAGCCCACGGTCCTGATTCATCTCCCCAGATCTCCAAGCCCATGGGAAGCCATTAATTATTTCTATATTAAAACCCTGGATTTGAGGTGAGGGTCCCTTCCAGCTCAGGATGTTGTGTCATTTTGTGATCTGCCCATGGCCTTGGCCAACATGGAGACACCTCCATGGAGCCAGAAGGCAGCACATCCCCAGGGAGGGGCAGAGCAGCCCCTTCTGCACCTCCCCATTCCCAGTGGAAGCCCCTGACCCACCTGTCGGGGGTGGAGAGATACTTCTGCTTCTGGAACTTCTTCTCCAGCCCCATGAGCTGGATCTCGGTGAAGATGGTCCTACTGCGGCGCGGCTTCTTCCCGCGGGGCGGGGGCTGCTCTGCCTCCGACTCGCTGCTGCCCACGGCCTCGCCGGGCACCTGCTCTGTGCCCGTGGCACCTGGGCATGGCTGGGCTGGCAGCCCCCGTGGGCTGGGGGCAGCGGGCAGCAGCGGGGGCACCACGGAGGGCTGCCTGGTGATGACGGAGATGAGCGGGTACGCCCGCAGTGAGGGGGACCCTGGAGGGGAGGAAGCAGAGGGGAAGGAAGGTCAGTGAGGTGCCAACACCTTCAGGTGATGGGAACACTTGGGGGCAGGAGGGAGATGGGAAGAGCTGTCCTGGCACTGCCATGTCCTGGTTAAATTACAGAGTATGAGAGGTTGGAAGGGACCCACCAGGATCATCGAGTTCAACCCTTAGCCCTGCACAGGACCATCCCCAAACGATGGTCTGTTCCCCTCTCCTGTCCTGTTCCTTCCCACATGGATAAGTTCCTGAGTCACCTGCTCTGGGTCACCTGCCTGGGCAGGGGGGTTGGACTGGTTGATCTCCAGAGGTCCCTTCTCCCAAACTGCACAGCTGTCCTTGGGCTGGGAGTCCTGCTGTGGATTCCCCTGGTCCAGAGACTGGAAGGACTCCTTTGCACTGGCTGGTGCTTCTCTTTCCAGGAGCTGTTACATTCCCTGGTCCAGGGACAAGAAGGACTCCTTTGCCATGCCTGGTGTTCCTCTTTCCAGGAGCTGTTATAACACACACCACTGAAGTCATGTCTAATTACCACAAGAGATCAAACTCCAAGGAAACATTGAAATCAGGCCCCATTCTGGTCCCAGCTTTGCTTCCCTCTGGACACTTGGATGAGGTTCACTTGAGACAGTCACCTCATCTTCCCTTCCAGACAGACAGTGGAGCTCAAGTCACAGCTCATCCCCTGCATCACGAGTCACACCTTCATCCTCCACTGTCCACACTGACCCCATTAACCATGTGAAGATAACCCAAGAGTTCTTCACTAACTCTTAACTCCACGTCTTACACCAACCGGTTGGTCCCAGCCCTACAAACAAACCAGTTCTGCTCCAATCCTTTCAGGTCAGGGCCGTTGTGGGATGACAAATCCAAACATTCCCAAGCACTAGAGGAAGTTCTGATTCACACCAGACCTTCTGATTTACAGCTGCAACAGATTCCTGCTCAGCCTTAGCCCCAGGAAATCAAACGTTCCTTCAAATCTGGGCAGGGAGACAGAGCCACGTATGGGAAACCTACACTCATTGTCAGATCCACAGCCTTGCAGAGTCTTGGGCAAGTCATCCTTGCACTCATTTGCCAAATGGAAATGATCCTCCTCACCTCCTTCACTGGTGGTAAAACATGGATTAAAGTTGAATGTACATAAAGCATTCAGAGATCTTTAGATAAAGGTGCTGTGGAAAGGGACATGTTACACCAGCAGGGCTGGTTGGGAAACCCTCCCCATGAATCACCACCGAGGAGAATGAGGAGCTGCAGAGCTCCAGGAGGCTGCTATGGAGGAGAGGAGCTGCCAGGCTGGCCTGTTGGTGACCTGCATTCCTCCTCCTCCTCCCTGAGTGAAGGTTGGGAGCCCAGGCACCAGGGCCAGGAAAGCTGTGGGGCTCAGGACACACCAAAGAACCTCCCCAGCCATGGCAAGTTGTGCCACTCACAACGAGGTGGGAAACTCTTGCCCAAACACTTTCAATCCCAACAGACTGGGATGGAAGCACAACTGACTACAGACTGGGGCTTAGGCAGACTGGGACTTGAGTCTTGCTTTCTCCTCCACATCTCCCCAGTGCTGAAAATGTAAATATTTCCATGAAATCCAAAGTCTTCCACTTAAACCCCCAAGGAAGTACTTGAGAGGTGAGAACAAGTTGCCCAGTCAACCTCTGGCTTGTGTAGAGCTTCATCTGCCTTTTCTTTCTGTGGCCTTGTGCTGATCTACAACCTCCCTGAGTAACCTGGCAGGGACATTGCCTGGATTTACGGCCTCTGTGGCTGTTCATAGACCATAAATGAGGGCAGAGAGCACTGTCCTTTGCTTTACACCACCAATCCTGTACTCTCTGATGGTTCTGCACCGTCTGGAACCAGCCAGCTGCACAGAAGGCAAAGCAGATGCTGCTCCCATGGCCTGTGTCCTCCTCACCTGCACCCTCTGACACCAAGAGGTAACAAAAGCACCACAACCCCCAATGGACAGACCATTCCCTGTCTTTCTGCCAAACATTCCAAGAAGAACCAGCCTCTCTTCCCTTCTCAAAGGGCCCCTCGTTGCCAGAGTCCTCTGCAGGAACCACCTCCCCCACGAGGGGTGTTCTGGAGGAACCTTGAGCTGCACTGGTGTCTTCACCTGGGGCTCAGCCACTGCTCTTGTTCACTGAGAAGAGCCCTCACGGACCTCAGTTCCACCCTGCTCTGACTGAGGAGACTGAAGTCTCAGAATAGTCTGTGATTCTGTGATTCCATGACCCTGCTCCATCAAGGAGAGGGTCCAGCCTTGCTGCAGCCCCTCAGCTCCTGCTCCCACAGAGCTCCTGCTCCTCTGCAGGTCCATCCTCCAAGCCTTCCCCCACAGCCTGAAGCTCCACTCCTGTCCTTGCTCCTGGGTGGCTTTTGGTGCTGGTTCAGTGATATTTTTACCCCTGTTCTCCCATGTATTTCCAGCAGGGTCTCCATAAAGCACAGCATTACCAAGGAGCAATAAATCACCAGAGCTCAGCGACCCCTGCAAGGCTCCAAGTGACTGAAACCTCTGCAGAAAGGGATTTTTACAAGGAACTCTCTCCAAGGAAGGTCAACAAAAGCTTTTTGATATCAGAGCAATCAGGGCTATTTGCTTTCCTGCATGGCATGACGTGGCATGGCAGCACATGGGACTGCTTGAAGTGAGAGGAAGGCAGTTCCA
Organism: Willisornis vidua nigrigula; assembly: GCA_021164005.1. Taxonomy (NCBI): domain Eukaryota; kingdom Metazoa; phylum Chordata; class Aves; order Passeriformes; family Thamnophilidae; genus Willisornis; species Willisornis vidua. Next base: position 130,763 of record JAJPCS010000105.1, read on the forward strand.
AAGGCCCCAGAACTGAGGATCTGCCTTTATCAAAGGAAAAAGCCTCTTCAGGCTATTTTTCTAAGAATCAGCAGGATCAGGATGACAAGAACTTCTCTCCTTCTTCCCAGATCCGCAGCAAGGACTGGGCTGGCTTTGCAGGGCACAGCACTGGGCAGTTCTCAGAGAAGCAGATGCCCCTGGGCCTGTTCAAACCCGTGTTTTTGAGTGTTGAGCACCTGAATGAGGGGATCCATTTCCCAAAAGGCTCAGCAACCAGCAGCTGTGCCCTCCCCAAGGCTCAGGAAGGCTCAGCACACACTTATTTTTGGTGCCCACGTCAGGACACGAATTTATTTACAGCCCCTCTGAAACCACTGAGCGACTCAGGGTTGGCAACTGCTGAGCTGCTTCGAGCTGCAGGTGGGGAACAGATCTGGGAGGCTGTTGGCACCAAGTGTGTGTGTTTGTTTATCATCTGTGCTCGTAAGAGAAGCCTTTGCTTATGGTTTGATGTCACCAGTTGTGACAGCGCTCTTGGAAACCATCGTAAATAATGACATCACCTGCTGGACTCAGCCCAGCTTAACAGGGCTCAGCTTTGTGCCCTCAGCCCAAGGAGGGCACAGCGTGGTTGGGGCATGGAGTAAGAATCACAGAATCATAGAATCACAGAATCACAGAATCAGCTGGGTTGGAAGAGACCTCCAAGATCATCAAGCCCAACCCTTGATCCAACCCCACTGTGATCACCAGATCATGGCACTCAGTGCCACGTCCAGTCTCATCTTAAAAACCTCCAGGGATGGAAAATCCACCCCCTCTCTGGGCAGGCATCTTGATAAGGATGGAGGGCTCAAGGCTGCAGATGTTTCCTTGGGGGCAAAGCTGCAGGTCAGGAAGGGGGCAGTGCTGACCTCTGCCTTGCACTAACCAGCTTTTAGATCCCAAGTTAAACAGCCCAGGCTCAGTGTCCTGCTCTGGATCTAGTTATCCCAAGGTTCAGAGGGAGCTGAAGTTGAGCCAGCCCATTGTCTCCATTACCATGACTGCCCTTAAACCATCATCCATGGGGTTCTCACCCTGATAAAGCCTTGGCTTCCAAACCCCACGAAATCTGAGGCTTCATTGAAATTCCCCATCCCCCAGAGTTCAAAGGCATTTCCAGACTGACACGGCACTGGAAGAACAGAGTAATTTCCTAATCTTCAACAAATTAAACCCTGGCAAGCAGCTCCTGTCTGCTCAGCACTGCTGGGACATGCTCTGCCTCCCAGGATGGGATGGATGGGATTGAAGGGCTCTTTCCTCTCCTTTCCTGCTTTCCCAGCAGTTCCAGCCGTTGTTGTTTCAGTGTGTCTGAGCACCTTTCCCAATCCTCACCCACTGTTCTTTGGCACGTGAAAACCACATGAAAAGCTTCCCACAAAAGGCAGAAAATGAGGAATTTGCTGCTCTAGAAACACCCTCCATGTGGTTTATTTTTTCCTTCAACAACAATCAAGAGCCTCCCAGTGCAGGAGTGAAGCCACCAGTGGTTTAGGACCCAGGAAGTCTCAGTGGTCTCCATAGGGACAGTGGCCTCATACAGAAAAGTCCCAGTTTAAACTGTTGGAATGATCTAAGTCACCCCAAAGCCTGGGGGAGCCTTGGGCTCACTTTGCTGCTAAATACTTGGGAAATGGTGGAATCCACCCTTCACTCACAGCTGAGGGAGTGCTGCCTCCCCAACAGAATTTTCCCCTCAGTTCTTTTATAATAATACTGAATAATCTCAGTTTCAAGCAGCAAGGAGGTTCTTGTCCACTCCATGAAGTTAAACATCTGGCCACTGTGCTGCTAAAAGCAACCAAGAGCTAAAAATAAAAAGGACATTGGATCTGTGGGGTGTTCTCTACGAGCTGAAAACGTTTGGCTTTGCTATTTAAATGTATCAGTGTTGGCACAGTTGATAACAGATCTGCACTAAGCGCTGCCCACAGCACCTTGAAATGAATTCACTCACTCGAACCACACAGGTCTGGGACAAACCTGGACTCCTCTTTCCTCATTATATATAAAAGATTTGTCCTATAAATCTATTGTGATTTAATGTATCCAAAGATTTTTTTTTCCTCACTTGTTTTACTTTCCAGCAGCAACACCAAGAAGGGGTCAGACCAAGGGGACCAACCTGAAGCCATCTCTGCTCACCTGCTCTCCTCAGATTTCTTCTGACCACCAGATACATCACCACCACTACACCAAATCACCTTGCAAAGGTTTTAATTAAAAATAACTACCTCAAACTATTCCTTCCCCCTCCTTTTCCCCTCCCTCCTCCTCCTCCCTGGCTTAATTTCAACCCCAGCAGACACAGACTAAAGGGAAGGGAAAAGGGAAAGCACTAATTAGTTGCACTGTTTGACTGGCGGCCATGGCAGAGCAGTTTCCCTCCCAGGCAAACTCAGCTAATGCTGTTTTGGAAAGAAAGGAAGCAAAAGGAAGGGAAGATTTATGGATCAGCTCCTCTTGGCAGGTCAGCCCTGCTCGGAGGCAGAATGACATCTCAGTCAGAATGGGCTGCACTGAAAGGTAAATAATAAAAGAAAATGAACTTACGACTCAGGAAGGTCTATAAATCCATCATCTCCTGAGTGTCAAAACAAAAGGGGAGCAAGAAGGAGTCGAGTTCCTTTAGCAAAGAACTGCATTTTGCTGACAGGGAGGAGCAAGCCCTGAGTGAAGCAAAGGAAGCAAAAGAAACGAGAATAAGCTGAACCACCCACTGTTTGTTCAGTGGGGAGTGTGTTCCAGGTCCTTTTCCCACCACAGATCCCCACGAGCTTGGCTTTGCCAGCCATGCCATTCCCATGGAGCTTGGCTGGGTCAGAGCCAGAGCTGAGCAGAGATCTGGCCCAGGAGCTGGGGGGTGAAGGACAGCAGGCACAGTGTGCCCCAGGACATGGCATGTCCTCTGGGTCACCATGGGCTCCTTGGCATGGGCTGGTGGGTGCCAGAGCTGCCAAAGGCTGAGCAGAGGCACAGCAGGGCTCTGGTGCAAGGGCTGTGCCCATTGCTGAGCTCCCTCAGCCTGCAGGACCTGCAGCACCCCCTGCCCACCCCACTGAGGGCAGCAAAGCCACTCCTGTGCTCAGGTCTGACCTCACTGTCTGCCTCTGGTGACCTTTCTGGGTTGAAACCTTCTCTGCTCCCTCTAGACCAGGCTCAGACTCTGGGCAGACCCCACACAAGGGGGTCCCCTCCCTATTGACTATTAGAATCAGGTTGCAACAGGTTCTCCCCAAGACCAACGTGGGCCTCACCAAGGCCCTGCTGAGGACAGGGGGGCACAAGGAATGAGAAGAACAGCAAAGGGCTGTGCCTACACCGGGAACAAAGGCTTGGGAGGGGAATAACCAGCTCTGCCAGACTCCCTGTGAACAGCCCAATGTCCAACCCTTTCCAGGATGTCTTTAACACCTCCATCCCAAGTTTCCAGGTGGCCTGGGTGATGTTTGTGTGGTGGAAATGCAGATCCCTTGGCCACCCCCAGAGTGAGAAGCAGCAGAGCTGTGCCAGGGAGTGGCTGCACTGAGTGGGCACTGTGGGCACTGTGCTGACAGCCCCACAGTTCCCAGCCCTGTGCTTGCTCTGGGAACACACTGACACAGATGGGCTTCCAGAGCTCCTCATGTCCTCCTGGAATGGGCTGGAAGTCCAGGCACAGCCACAAAGTCTTCCCAGAGTCGTCCTCACAAGGCAACTGAGGTGAGACCTAAACATGGACTTTGATGTTTTTGGCATCCCTGTCCAACAAAGGCCAGGGAGGTGCTGACAGGTAATTCTGCAGGAACCCTTTGTGTCCACCAGTTCAGACATTGGTTCTCTCCTCATTCTTTCCAGTCCTACTGGAAGATAACCCTCAGATAGTTTTAAACCTCTGACACCTCTTTTGAATATTGGAATCGGTGGAAAACCTGCAGGAGATCCTCAGAGCTTTAACAGGTGCCATTTCTCAGCTCTGTAATCAGATTTTTCTGTCATTATTACATATTAAATGGGAATCCTGGATCTGAGAGTGCTTGAAAATGCTCATTATTGCCATTCCTCTTCTCCAGCACTCAGAGCTCTGTCTCTGAGAGTTAATCATGTTTTGGGAGAGGAGAATTGTCTTTGAGTTTGTTTTTCTACTTGTTCTCTTTGATTACAGGTGGAAACCAGTGGAGCCAAAGCTGGAGCCAAAGTCTCTGCTCAAGAGCAGAGGTGAAGGCCACTTCTGGGACACTTTGAAAGCTTCCAAAAATAGTCTCAAGACTCAGCCCAAATGCACAGAGACAGAATTTCCATGGGAATTGTGTCACGGAGCCTCCAGGAAAGCAGAGCACTCAACCCTGAAATCTTAAGTGCAGAGCTGGAACACGAACAGACACTGCTGGGGCTCCAAAATAGCATCAGGGAGGTTCCTTGGAGGAAAGTTTAATTGCTCCTCAACCAAAGTCTGCAGGTCCAGTTCACCCCACACTCCATTTTCACTGCCATGAACTCCGTGAGCCTGACAAGGACCACAAGACCTGCAAAAACTAAACCCAGCAAGAAGTCTGCTTGGTGACAATTGGCTTCTTGTCTCTGGGGGAGAACCCAGACCCAACTGGTGGCCACGGCAAAATGCCCACCATAGAATAAAATCATAGAATCAGTTGGGTTGGAAGAGACCTCTGAGATCATCAAGTCCAACCCTTGGTCCAACTCCAGTCCCTTTACCAGATCATGGCACTCAGTGCCACGGCCAAGCTCAGCTGAAAAACCTCCAGGGATGGGGAATCCACCCCCTCTCTGGGCAGCCCATTCCAATCCCTGAGCACTCTCTCTGCAAAGAATTTCTGAGATCCAACCCAAACCTCCCCTGGCAGAGTTTAAGGCCTCTTGTCCTACCTGGACACCTGAGCAAAGGGTGATTTTTGACATCGGCTTCTCAGGTGGGACAAAACTTGGGCTCATCCAGGAGTCCTGTTTTACCTCCCCTCAGAGAACAATCCCTTTTTGTTGGCTCAGCTCCTTCAGGGACTGGGTCTGCGGCTGAAGGGGTTGCAAACAAAATCACTGGTGGCTGTAAATGTTCAAACAGGAGCTGCCTCTTCCCCAAAACTTCTCTCTCTCCCCATGCAGCTTCCAGCACAGCTCCCCCTGGGCTGCTGGGGGCTGGCACTGCCCTCCCCAGGCTCGGGGGCACCTGGAGCTGTGGCTGAGCTCAGCCCAGTTGCAAAGCCACAAGTGACATTTCCTCAGGCCTTGGAGCTGTGAGATCCAGGGGAAAGTGAAGTTGGAGATCAGAACAAAATTCTCTGCAGAGAGAGTGCTCAGGCATTGGAATGGGCTGCCCAGAGAGGGGGTGGATTCCCCATCCCTGGAGGGTTTTCAGCTGAGCTTGGCCGTGGCACTGAGTGCCATGATCTGGTAAAGGGACTGGAGTTGGACCAAGGGTTGGACTTGATGATCTCGGGGGTCTTTTCCAACCCAATCCATTCTGTGATTCTGTGATTCAATGATCCAGGTTTGCCTTTCCAAGCCCGTCCCCATTAGCAATTTCTGTATAACTTCCCCACAATAACAGTAATTAATAAGTTTGCAGATGAGAGGGGTGTGTGCCTCAGGCCTCCACAAAAACCAGCCAGCAAGACAATTATCTTTACTTAATAATTTGATATTCATAGTGGGGTTTTTCTCTGTGCACACAGTAATTAATTGGCCTTGAACAGCTGAGGAGCCCAAGAGCCTCCCTGAACAAGAGCCAGGGGCAGGTGTGGAACCCCCTGCCTGGCTGGGGGGCAATTATTTGTCTTAAAACCACAACCCAAAGCTCCCCTACAGCAGCAGTGCCTCCAGGGATGCCAAGCCCTGAGGGGTGGCACCAGGGCTCTCCTGGCAGGGTGGGCACCAGGGCTCTCCTGGCAAGGCTGGGGGTGGCCATTCTGCCAAGCTGCCTTTGTTCAGGGCCATGGGAGGGGCTGGAGATGGGAATGCACCTTGGAATGGGAAGTCCTGGGGCTGTCCCTGTGGTTCCCTGGTATCCCAGCAGTGCCCAGTTTCTTCCCAGTTCCCAGAAGGACACATGCCAGCACCACCTGGGTGCCACAGGTTGCTCTCCATGCACAGAGCAGCCTTTCTTCCAGGCTGTCTGTCAAGCAGGGGAGTGTGCCAGGACCTTGTCAGGTCCTCAGTGAAGAGGAAAATTTATATATAAAGAAGATTTATTTTGTTTTAAAGAAGCATTTAAAGAATCCATTTGGCCAGCAGTCAAGAAACCCTTTGCTGCAAATGTGGAGAATGAATCAGAGCACAGAGCACTCCTCTAGTCTGAATTATTCTGCTTCATGAACTCAAATGACAAACCTGCCTTTGGGGTGGGAGCCCCCCTTGACTCCAACCCAGACTGAGGTGGCTCAAAGAGCTCCTGCTCTTTGTCTGAGCTCCACAAAAGGGAATCTGTCTGGGATTCCTCATCATTTGCTGGTGATCCCTTTGAATCCCCCTTGGTGGGAGAGGAGGTGCACTGAGCATGAGCTTCAATATCTCCTGTCAGGATAAACGGGCCCGAGGCCACCATAGATTGAAACAGCTCCCAGGGGATGGTGGCTGTGGAAGGGAATCTCCATTCCAGACCCTCCCTGTTGCACTCCAAGGGAGTTCTCAGAGCACGTCACACAGCCCCAGGGAGATAAAGCCCAGCACTGTCCATGGGTGCCAGCACTGAGGCAGGGCAGGGACCTCCTGGGATGGCCACCGGCTCATGGACACCTCTGTCCCAGGGGACACTTGGCCCCATCAACCTTCAGCTTGGAGCTCTTCCCTTTGAACTGAGGCTTGTGAAACACTCCAGCCAAGAGTCTCCTCTGTTTCCAAGGCCAAGGCTCAGCTCCAGAGCTCACCCCCAGCTGGCCCCAGATTTGAGAAGTGGAGGAGCCAAAGGGTGATGGAACAGGACGGCTCCGAGGAATGGATTTATGGGGAGCCTGCTCTGACTGCTGGGCTGGAGGAGGACACGGTGCTCAGATGACACAACTCTCAGCTTAAGTTGCAACAAGTTTCTGCCTTTCCTGATGACAGACATGGCCAGACATCAGGGGACACTGGGGAGAAGCACAGGAGGCCAAATCCAGCCCTCTGTCCAGATGGTGTCACCGGTCAAGGAGCAAGAGTTGGACTTGGATGGAGAAACAGCTCATCAGATGTGAGAGGGTGGAGTTTGGTGGATGGGTAAGTCATGTTTTGTGCTTTCCAAGGCTCCCTGAGCATCCCTCCCTGGCCACTGCCCAAGCTCTGAGTCTGGATGGACTTTGGGCTCACTCATTGTGGCCACTCTCACATCCTCACACATCCAATAAATAAATCTGCCTTCTCTCAGGAGTTCACAGTTTCTCTCCAAGTTCAAAGGCACAAATCAATCAGGCCCTCACTTCCTGCTCTGTTAATTATTATCACAACACCCCTGAGCAAACAGCAGCCTGGCCCAGCTGACTGGCTGTGCTCACAAAGGCACTCTTGAGGTTGCTCAAGCCCAGCCTTGTGTGAGCTCCAGCAGAAAAGCTGCCCATAAATATCCCCCCCCTCTGAAACACTCTGAGGAGGAAGAGAGTGCAGTTGGTTCTCAGCACCACACTGTGTACATTTGGCCTGATGAATCTTTTGGAAAACACTTTTTTCTCCTCAGGAGAATAGTGGATCAGTGTTTCAAACACACAGACATGCCCCTCTTTTCCTCCTGGCTGGACTGAAAGGGAGACTTCAGCAAGTCCAGTGTCAACCTGAAAGGGACCTGCCACATCTTGGCAAAGCCTCTGCCTCTTACAGCTCTGGCTTATCATCTCCAGAGTTGCTTTATTAATAATCTTGCCCCCATCAGGCCACATTTAGCAGAGAGATTGGCCTCCCTGAGCTGCAGATACAATTCTTTGATCTTGCATCTGCCCCTCCAGAGAGAAAACTCCTCTGTGTTTCCTCTGTGGACAGAAATAAACCCTGTGGAGGATTTGGCTGAGCAGCTGCACAAACAATGCAATTTAGAAGGATGCAAAAGATACATGAGCAGGTTTTGTTCACAGCCTGCCTGTGCCTCGTGGCTGCCAATTAGATCAGGGATCTTAAGCTTCTCTTGGGGCTGGGTGAGGAGGAGAGGCACAAAGCTGGGCAGAAGGCACATCCCAGAGTTATTCCAGGAAGCTGAAGGCCCATTAGCAGAATCTGGAGCACCTTGGAATAGGATTTCCTCCCAACATGATCTCTTTCCTTGAACAAGCTGACAAAGGCTGTTCCACAGCCCCCACCAGCACAGGGCAGGGCTATTTTTATTCCCTCCACATCAAGTAACAGCACACCCATGTCACCCCCCATGGACTCAACCTTATCCCAAAAAGGACAGCAGAGCTTTCACTTTTGGGATGGAGGCAAAAATACAGCAGGATTTCCAGTTTATAGAAACTTTTCACTACCAACAGCTCTGCAACATAAAAACTTCATTCCCAAAGCAGCTTCCTTGACTTCAGGTCTATTTATCTCATATGAAGCCAGTCATGAGTTGGAGATGCTGCAAGAACCCTCAGTGGTGGCTTCACCTCCACCTCTACCTCTTTCATATGAACACAGGGAGATGGATTCTCCCAGGGGTTACACCCCCATCTCCAGACAAACTGATGTTCCAACATCATGACACACAAAGCCACTTTCACTCTTACTGAAATTCATCCAATCTCAAAAAGAAGCTGGAAAAATATTTCCAGGATGGGCATTCTCTGAATGGACCTGCCCAGAACCAGCTGGTCCAGGAGAAAAAAGTCAACCTCAGGGTTGCAGAAGAGCTTTGAAGGATTAAACCAGGTCTGTGCCAGAAAAGCAATGACAAGGTTTTCCCAGTTACCAGAGCTCTGAGGGAAGGATGAGCCACAAATTCCACTTGGTGACCTCAACACATCCTGGACTCCTTTTGCCCTGAGAAGCTGTGGCTGCCCCATCCCTGGAAGTGTCCAAGGCCAGGCTGGACAGGGCTTGGAGCAACCTGGGACAGTGGAAGGTGTCCCTGCTCATGGCAGGGGGTGGCACTGGATGAGCTTTAAGGTCCTTTCCAACACAAACCATTCTGGAATTCCATGGTTCCCTGATCTCCAAATCCAAGCCCTCATCCAAGCCCTCACTCCTGTCCAAAACAGTCTGCAGGTTTTTCTGTTCTGATAGAAAGTCAGCCAAGGAGATGCTGTTTTCACACCTCCAGAAAAATAAAGATTAGTCTTGGGGTGGAGACAGGCCCTAATTAATCAGAAGGGATGGGATTAGGTTTGAACAGTGCCCAAATTCCACCAGCTTTGACTGTGAATTAATGCCATTATGGGCAGAAACGTTATAGAAGCACAACAGCTCCAATCCAGAACTCCAACCATGGCACAGAAGTGTGCTGGTTTAGGGGCCCAGATGGCAAACCCTCCCTCAGTGTAAGATTTGGGGGGTTTGGAGTGCAAGCTCTGGTTTGGAGGGTTTGGAGTCCAGGCTCTGGTTTGGGGGATTTGGAGTCCAAGTTTTGGGTTGGAGCCCAAGCTTTGGTTTGGAGGGATTGGGGTCCAAGCTTTGGTTTGGAGTCCAGGCTTTGGTTTGGAGAGTTTGGAGTCCAAGCTTTGGTTTGGAGTCTAAGCTTTGGTTTGGAGGGTTTGGAGTCCAAGCTTTGGTTTGGAGTCC
>JAJPCS010000106.1:0-13123 GCA_021164005.1 Willisornis vidua nigrigula
CTGAGGACAGAAATTATCAAGGACAGAAAGCCATAAACCACTACTCTGGCAATGGGCCTCTCTTTCTGGCCTTGCCTTGGATGATTTTAGGCAAGATGCTGATACTCTGTGCCTTAGTTTCCTATTCTGATAAAGGAAGATAATGATGTGCTCTCCTTTGATGTTTTGCCTAAACTATATGTTAAAAATTCAGTGCATGGGCTGCTGCTCTTCAAAAATTACTTCCTCTCCAGCTGGCTCAGTTGTGTCTTTTTGCCAGTTTGAATAAATGTTAAAAGGTAGATAGGACCTAAGATGCAGAGTCAGATGATTTCATTTTACCCCAGAAAAGCTTTAAATAAAATCCCACAAATAAATGCATGTGATGTCCATGGTAATGAAAACAACTTGAACATGTGAACTAAATGTTGCTGTTAATATTATGATTAAAAAGCTCTTGGGTGAATAACTGGTTAAAGGCAGAAGGTTCATGATAGTTTCTGTTTCACAGAATCACAGAATGGTTTGGGTTGGAAGGGAATTAGGATTTCTTTGGCTCCCAGGAAAGGGTTGAAACCGTTTTCTCACAGATGGCAAATGCCAAATCCTTTAGCAACACCACTTGCTAAAAGGTGGTGTAGTTGTTTCATGTAAGACAAAGGTTTCCATGATGGATCCTTTTGCTGCTGTGTTAGTGATAAAGGAAGGTCACAGATAATTGTGTTCAATTTTTAAAGCACAACGTTGTTAAATCTTTTGTATAAGGATAAAAGTAAAAAAAAAAGCCTGGTCTCCAGTAGAGAAAGCTTCTCCCTGAACAGAGGGAATCCAGAATCAAGCAGGGACTGGAATTTGAAAGCCAATATCACAGAACTCTTCTGTTGCCCCTGGTAATTCAGAAAATAATGGAAACTGCCAATTTTTAATCTTACTCTCAGCAAGGCAGATCAAAAAGCCCAGGATTTACTATCACACCTTGAAAAAAGATGTGCCTTTGCTAATCTCTGCTAATCCACAGGAGAGGCACTTGAAAATAATCACTATAACTAAGCTGCAAGTTCTTTCAGCTTTGGTTTCACAGATCAAATAGGGACCAGTGTTACAAAAATAAAAAAGGAAAGTGGAAACCTGTTGTTTTACTGAGTCCTTATCCTATATAAATATCCAGGAGCCATTTGAAATTTAATCCACTGACTTGTTGATCTTTGCAGGTTTGGGCAGCAGATGCTAGAGTGCTGTAGTGCTTCACAAACCTCCCTCAGATTTTCTTTGGAAGGACCTGGTGGGATTTAGGACAAGCCTTGACTGTTCTCCCCTTGCCTGTGAGCCCAGTGGTCAAGTGAGTGCCCTGTGAGAAATCCCCACTCCTCTCACTGGACTTGCTTCAGAGATTTGGGATCATATTGTAAAAGAATCAAGAAAAACAACCCAGCAGATCTGTGACCATTGGCTTGGCAACTGTGGTGAATATTTTTAGGCAAAATTCCATTGATTGGGGGATGAGAAAGAGCCCAAGATGATTTTTTTACCTACAGGGAATTTTTTCTGCCTTTCCTTCTTGTCCTGTCCACTGTGGACATGGAGAACAGATTGTTTTTTCTTCCTCCCACAGCCTTTGACACACTTGCAGAGCTGCCATGTCCTCTTTTCTCTCCTTCTTTGACCAGTTTGCTTAATTGGAGCCATGGAATGTCAAGTCTCTTAGAGGATGAATCCACTCTAAATAAATTTAAAGACTGGAAATGGATTTTTAAGTAAAAAACCCCTGGCATTTGGTGGTTGTGATTAATATTTATCTTTAAAATGTTAAATAACTCAGAAATACATTGGAGTGCCTCCCCTTTCAGCCCCCCTTTGTTTGTTTAAAGCAAACAATTTTCTTGATGAAAAAATGTAGAATATAAATAAGCTGTGATATGTTTCTTTGGGTTTTTTTCAGGCTGTGACTTTGTACACTCCTCTCTACTGGAACAGAAGACAAGGATGGGTGGTGAAAGAGGAAAGGGAAATATTTGAGAACCTTGTTCTAAAACTTTCTGGACAGAGCAAAAAGGAGGATGGGAAAATGAAAAGGAATTTCTGAGAACTGATGCAGAGTGGAAAAAGGCTGACAAACAGGAAAAAAAGACAAAGCTTCATTAAAAGGTGTCAGATGTTCATTATGTGTACCCTGTAATTGCAGCATTGTGCTGACTGGCTCTGTAAGGAGGTGTTTTTAAATGAGCATCTTGTTAGAAAAGCTCAGCATTTTGAAAACAAGAATGAACCTCAACCTTCAGACGGGAATCCAGCCCAAATCTCTTTGTAGAGGTGCCCTTGTCAATCATGACTAAGCAGGAGGTAAAATCCTTCTTAAAATGGGACTTTATTATTACATATTACACTTTGAGGTGTTTGGATGCCACCATTTGGAGAGCTTTGAGAGCTCCCAGACAAAAATGCTGGTGTTCACAGAACTGTTTACCTTTGTCATGAGGAGATGCAGCTCGTGCTTTGAACTGGAGTAGGGACTGAAACCTGATTGTTCCAGAACTGTCTTCTAGGCTTTGGATCAAACTTGGAATTGGTAAACTGGGAAAAAGTGTGGGGCATTGATGCAGTTTGGGCACCCAGGTCTCAGTGAGGAACTCCAGAGCTGAGCCATTCACTGTTTTGAATAAGACACACAATATTGGTGGGGTTTTTCTAACAAATAACTGTTCTAGGGCTTTTAAGCTGGATTTGCAACAGAAAAAGGTGTATTTAAAGAAAAAAGGATTAACCAATCTGGATATATTTTCACCAAAAAAGTGGGTGACCCTTCTCATGTTTGGGGTAGTTTCTCTTCTCCAAATTTCTTCTCCAGGCTGTGGCTGGAGCTGTTCAGAAGGTGAGCAATTTTCAGCATAGGTTATACTGGCCATTCTTCACAAGTTTTGTTCTTAAAAATGGCTAAATCATGTTTGCTCAAACTCTCCAAAGAAACTAAGTCAGGAGGAGGGAGAAATTATGTTAAAATTCAGTGCAATGAGTTCAAGAATTATAGAATTATAACCACAGGCCAATGGTAAATTATAATGTGATATGGCAAACAATGTAGAGGTTGCAGTTAATCTGCCTACAACTAAATGCAGAATGTGCCAAATATGTGTGTGCTGTTTGGTAGGTATATTGCACAAATTTAATGCATGTGTGCAGGAACCACTGTGAATTTATGCAGAAGACATGAACAAATATGCTAATGCAATATGAGAAATAATGCAGAAATATATAAAATGCATGTGCAAAATATGTGAAACACACACAGTAAGATTAATTGAAGTTCTGTTTGCAGGGGAGAAACAGAACTTCTACATCCCTTTTCCCTGATCAGAGTGCCTGGTGCCAAAGTCAAAAGCCCCTCAGGTGAGTTCTCTCTCCAGCCCCAATATATGTACATTGATTTATTTGTAAATTATATATATTTGCTGCTGTAAGAATATATTGTGTACGTTATAAAACATGCACACAAACAGGCATTTTAAAAGGAGAAGATAAATATTTAAAAGGAGAAGACAAATATTGAAATATACTATTTTGAAGTATTTAAAATTTTGATTATATTTATTAGTATTAGAAAAGCATTTTCTTCCTGCATGTCAGTGGATTGGCTTGCACTTCCCCTGGAATTCCACTGCTCTAAAGAGCTGCACTGCTCTAAGTGGCTCTTGTCACTAATACTGAGGCATTTAGAAAATTAAACAAAATACTATTGATAAGAAAAAGACACTATTACATTGGCTGTGAATTGTTAATTAAACAGTCTTGAGAAAATCAGTGTGTCATTTGGGCATGTCAAACCCACAAAGCTGTTGCCACACTGGAAGGACTCAGGGAATGATGGCAGAAAAATGAAAAAGTGAAAAATGGAGATTAAAATGAGTAATGTGTGTGTTGGACAAGAAGGTGATCACTGTGAGGGGGATTCAAGCATCACAGCAAGAGAGGGAACAGTCTTAGATCCAGGAAGCAGAACTAAAAGGAGTAGAACCAAGTGAAACATGGGAAGGCTTAGGCTGAAAAAGTAAATAAAAATGAGCTTTAATGGTCTGTATTGTAGTCTTCCATTTGTACTCATTGTTCCTCTGTGTGTTTTAAACCCCTGGCAAGGTTCAAGTGCTCAGCTACCATTCATTTTAAAGGATTGGGTATCCGGCTCCTGAATCCAGCTTTGTAGCAACTCTTCAGTAGATATTTAAAACCAGTCTGGTGAATTAATCTGAACACACTCAGGGGGTCACTCTGAGGTGACTGTGCAATTGTCAGGAGTTTTTCCCCATTTCTGGGAGTGCCAGCCTAGGAAAAGCTTTTCAGCTTGAGACAAGAAAGTGTTTATTCACCTGCTCATCTTCACACACAGACAGTGAGTCTGCAACCAGGGGGACTGTCAGGAAGGTCTTTCTCAGCTGGTAAATCCAGGCAAAGCTGAAAGCTGGAGAGGGACTTTTTATAGGGGGTTGGTCATGGTAGGACAAAGAGGAACAGCTTCAGACTGAAAAAGGGTGTGTTTAAATTGGATACAGGAAGAAATTCTTCCCTGTGAGGGGGGGGAAGTGCTGGCACAGAGAAGCTGTGGCTGCCCCATCCCTGGAAGTGTCCAAGGCCAGGCTGGATGGGGCTCTCAGCAACCTGGGATAGTGGAAGGAGTCCCTGCCCATGGCAGGGGGTTGGAATGAGATGATCTTTAAGGTCCCTTTCAACCCAAACTGTTCTGTGTTCTGAGATTAAAATCTGATGTAGCAGACCTGGCTTCTTGGGTTGTTTCCTACTCACTGAGAACATCAGGTACTGGGTGTCTATTTTGTGTAATCCCAGTTTGTCTTATTTGCTAAAACTTATTTTATCTCCTTGTGTGTCACTCTGCTCTTCTGAGTCCCCCATACCTGTCCTGCTTGTTTGCTGGACAGGGCAAATCTGGGCACAGAGAGGGAATTGGCACCTGGGAGTGCTGGTGCCATCAGAGTTGTGACCTGGCACAGAGAGGAGGCCACGCCTGCAGATTTGTTTCCTGAGTGTGGGAACTCTGAAGGCAGAACTCAAAGCAAGGTGGGCTGTCACACATCAGATATATCTGATTTCTGCAGCTTTTCACATGCAACTCACATACCCTCAGTGTCTCTTTCTCAGATCTTTGCAATGATAATTCAGCTCTATTTACTTACGGTTCATTTGCAGTTCTTTTCACTACTGAATTATGAAATTATTCCTCCTAATAGTGCCAGGAGAGTTAATAATATCCAAGATCTCAGATTAAAAATGAAATAAGGATATAACCATTATTTTACTCTCATAAATATTCATATGTGGTACATTATTACTGGCAGATTTTTCCAGAACTGAATACAGAGATGTGAGCATCATTCTAATTTTATTACAACATGAAAATTACAAGTGCTTTAAGCAGATTTGTACAACTATACCACTGGATATTATTACTGATGATGGTGGAAAGATTATTCTGAACCATATGACTGCTTTCTTTTTTACCCCCTCTCTTGATTTTTCTTTCTTTGCTTAAAATTTTTAACTAACAGGTTCATAACTGGGGTCCACAGTAATATGCATAATTCCAGTCTTACTTAGGTCCTGGTGCAAGAAAGCTTCCCTTTTCAGCAAGGACTCTTCAACTTGTCCATAAATTCTTCATAATATCAGTGATTTACAGAGAGCAGTACTGATAACTTTCTTTCCTCAGCAAACACACTTTTAATCACTTTTGTTTTTAAACAGGGATGGTTACTCTCCCAGTCCCACATTACAGCAAAGTTAGGGCAGTGCCTTTGAACTGAATTAGCAAATCAAAGTATTTTTGCATTTTCCTCTTTTAGATACTTAATTTGGCTTTTCAAAATCAGTTTAGTGAGTGGTCCTATTTCAGGAGCCCACTCAAAACTGCAGAGATGACACTGTTTGATCACATTTGCTTCTTAACTTAGAGCATTTAGCTTCTCATACACCTGTTGTGCCCTTTCTAGCTCCCAGCTCTCCTCTGTAATAATCAAACATTATCTTTTCAGTCTCTTCTTGTCTAATCTTAGGTTACCTTCAAATGCTTTCACTTCATTCTTCACTATCTTTAAATTCTAGTCTTTTTTATTCAGTGTTGAACTGTCTGTTTGGTTTCCTCTTCACCTGAGCAGCCTCATTTTCTTCTCAGATTGAGGGATAAGAGGGGGGGAAAAGAACCTTCTGCTGTCATAGATCACAGAGCTGAGCTACCACCTCCCATTTTCCTCAGAAATGCATCACTCTGGTGATGTTTCTTTTCTGTTGTTGTTGTTGATGATGATGAACTTCACTGTGAATCGAAATGCTCAGCTGTGGGTTTTGGAAGGAGTTTAAAAATAACCATGGAGTGATTGTGAAGTGAGCACTTGGGAGCCTCAGCCCAAGCCAAGTGAGTACCACAAAGTTTCCCCGTTGCTAAGGAAACCTAATTAAGCTTTCAGTGGCAAATTGAACCTGCAGACGAGGAGGGTGTTTAACACACATTTTCAGTGAAAAGGAGCCAATTCTTACCACTGTCTTCACTAGCACATGGATCAAGCCTGAGAGCTTTCTGGTCCTACCCCTGGTTCTCCTGATTTTTGTCCCAGAATTGAGAGCTGAGTGAGATGGGATGCTCCCAGATCATGGTGTGTTTGCTCTGTTGACTTGTCCCCAGGGCTTTCATAATTTATGGAACTGCCCTGGAATTTCCAGTTAGCAGTGAGGAATGTTTGCAGATCCATCTCTTCTGCCTTAGGATGATGACATAATAAGGGGAAAACTGAGCAGTATCATTGGCCACTATAAATAATGTTGTAGAGACACACAGATCCAGTGTTTGAGTCCCAGGAGGTCAAACAGGACATAACAGTGACATCCCATGGTAGGAAACTAAGTCAGCTGCTTTCTCCACTAGATCAATTGACCAGTGTGGATCAATGAACTGCTCCTATTGCTATGAAGACACAAAGCAAAGCTCCTCAACTTGCTCCTCACAGTGTCATTCCCTCTGGCTGACACTCAGGTGCTCCAGCAGACTGAACCCTCTGCCCGCCTAAGTTCTTCTGGAGCCTTCAAAACCTTCAAATCACTTCAGTTTCCTGATGGATGAAGATTAATATCTGGAATTCCAAGGTTCTGTGGTGCTAAGGAAGAGTCTGATCTGGTCAAGGCAACCACTATGGTGACAGAAAGCTATCAAGGTACCCTGGCTTTGTTTATTGGGTAGCAAATGCTGTACCATCACACAGGAATTCTGGGTTCTTTGTAGCTGCTTTCTTACCCAGGATACCTCATGACCTGCCACTGTGTTTCCCTATCTGCCAGGTATATTAAAAATCAAAATTATTTCCTCCTCTTTTTGTTGTTGGCCACTTAAAAACCAATGATATAATGTCTATTTTTGGTTCTTCTGCAGGTTATTCTGACCTAGAATTTTGGAGAAGGGTGGAAAACCACAAGAGGTCAAACCTCTTGCTCAGGAGGGTAATCAAGGGGATAAATAATAATTGTGTGTGGTCAACAACTCACCTCATTCCATCATGGTCAAGTAAATTACATTATAGACACTTCAGTGCCAACAAAAACAGATCAAAGTTTCAACCATGGTTTTGAGGAGTGAGAGAGGAGAAAGGGCTTGGTAAGAGGCTTTCCAAAGGCTCTGTGGGACCCAAATGCCTCTCCCACTTTTGCTGTGGGTGACCAGAGGTGACAGTAGGAGGGGGTGTGTGGCAGGGTGGCCTGGGAGCTGCTTCAGAAAGGCAGCAGTGCCACCTGCTTGGTGTTCATCACTCACCAGACAAAGCAACCTCACCACACTGAGGTGTGAGAACACACTTGGCACTTGCAGCCTCTGCTCTAGGAGGAAAATCTGGAGGGACATGAACACTTCCAGAAACACAAGTCGGCTGGAAATAGCAACAGAGCTGCCTGAAGGAAAACTGCATTTACTGCCCTTCTCTTGCAAGCTGATTGCTGGGGGGAAACTGGGGTTGCAAGGGTCAGGTTGCCCTGTGGAAAAGCAGTTCTGCCCTGGATCATTTTGGCAGAACAGCCTGACCTTCAAGATGCCATGACTAAGAATGGTCCTTTATCTTCTTGTCTCCTGTCTGTGGCCAAGTCCTGTAATGGGCTGCTAAAATGAAGTCTAGAGATTGCTCACATGTCAAAACAATACCCAGCACTTATGACATCTCCAAGTGAACTTGCTCAAAGGAGGTGCTCATGTCAGCAGAGATGTGGAGTGATTTAAAAAAATGATTCTCTGGTAAAAGTATGTCCAGGGCTGAGGTTAGGATTGAACACAGCTCATGGAACTGACAGAAATCCAGGGTCAGGGAGTGAAAAACTCATTCCCTCCCAGCCAGGAATCCATGGAGAACTGCAGGCAGTGAAAAGAGGGAGCCAAAGATATGGTGATTTTTCCAGTGAGACTTGTGGAGTTGGCATAAGGCACATGGGCTGAGAGCACCAACTAGAGGGAAAGAAGCAGAGAGGAGGAAAATTGTGTTATCTCCAATCAGAGGGTGATAAGGTTTTGGAGAAGCTCATGTTGTTCATGGGCAGCCAACTGTGATTTTGGCCAAGCAATGCTTGCTGAAGTCCAATTAAACCAAAAGTCTGCAAGAGAGAGTTTGATCCTTAAGAGTAAAGGTGTCTTAGTGACAGTTGGTGACCTTGTGATTGTATGTTCATCCCAGTGTGGCATTTTTTTCAAACGTTCTTCCATAAAGTCAGAAGAAACAGAATGTTCTTGTTGTAGTGTGTTTGATTCCTAAATTGACTTTCTTTTCAAGGTAGCTGTGTGAAAATAATGACTGTTGTCACCAACAGGAAGGAACTGGCCAGAAGAAAAACCCTTCAGCTCCCAGCTGTGTGAATGGGGAAGGCAGAAGGAGACCTACTCCATCAGCAGGGGGGAGTAGAAGTGCTACAGTACAGTTTTCAAATCAAACAAACCAGAGGAAAAAAAATGGCTGAGTTTAACACCCCCACACCCCTCAATTCAAAATACAAGAATGTTCTTTATTGTGCTGAAAAACCTTCTAGTCTTCTTTCTGGGAGAAAGATCTGTGCCAGACCACAAATAGAAAGCATCTGGATTCAGGCACTGCAACTTGAGCACAGCTAGACACATCTAATTCTGGAGAACTTCTTGTTTACATCTTAGGTTTTCTTTAATTTGGAATCTCTTTACAGTGTTCCTTCCAGGAAAAAGAAGATTTAAATGCACACTCAGATATATTTTTTTATCTGTTGAAGAGTCCATTGCTTGCACTACTCTATCTAAAGACCTGGGAGAATGTGAAGTCTTCACATGTAAACACTCAAACTTGAGTTGTTTGAAGTTCCTCTTTCCATCTTCTTGGTTTCTAGATCCTTCCCTGGGAGTTGATTGTTTGATTTTACTTAATACCTGATTTATTGTAATGCAGAATATTTCTCTATATCTGTGCTACAAAATCTCATTAGCTATTCAGATGCTGGGAAAGCCTTGCAACATGTTAAACATCATTCCAAACTCCCCTTTTACTTCTTAGGTTCTATTAGAGAAGGCATAAAAATTGTGGGGTTTGTCCACCAAACTACTGATATGCACAATTTATTATTATTATTGCTATAATAATTAATTTGTGCAATATGTCTTGATGTTGCTTGCAATGCTTGGTGTTCTTTAAAGTGCATTCTAAATTTTAATAAGTATTTATTTATTTCTGTATAAGAAGAAAGAGAATAATCAGCCTGTCCACATCAGGTAGAACTAAAGAAGAAAACTTCTCTCCTAAGGGCAACGTGAGTCTGCACTGTTTGTGAAAACCTTTCCTGTCTTTAGCTGAGAGGCACTTGGGAAGTGCCATGAATTGGTGTTTTTTCTCAGTGACAGCAGATTGAATGGTTTTTGATTAAGAATTCTACAGTTCCTGAGACACTTAATGAATTAAAATGGCCTCAAGGAAGCCATGACCAAGTCATTTGCTTTCTAGTCTCTTGGTTTGTTACATGACAGTCAGGGTTTAGTGGCAGTACTGCAATAGCCAAGGAAACCATGTGGCATTTTACAGGTGTATGGGGAGGAAGCCTTTAGAACTGTGGGCTTGATGTTGGTTCAAACTGGAAATTTCATGCCTCAAAAACCAGCTTAAACTGTGATCCATGACATCATCAGCAGTAACTAACTGTACACAGTTCTCTCAGAGCAAATAAAAACAAGGGTCTTTGCTTTTTTACAGCAAAAGAGATTTAAAAGAACACCTCAGATTACAAAAAATGTAAAAATTCAGCTTGACACTGTAGTACCTAAGCTGTAGGAACTCATTAAATCCTGGTGTCACAGCTGTGCTGCAGAGCCCTAAAAATATATCTTCTTCATAGTCAAGTCAGGCTTTCATTCAGATATTCCTTAAAAATCACTTTACATCACAGCATTATCCTTTCAGCCAAGCCAGACTGCCAAGAGCACCACCTTCAATCCCACTTGCCCATTTTGCCAGGAAGAGTTGCCCAAACCAGCTGAGAGAGAGATGAAGATCTATAGGATCTGTCACAGGCTAAGAAATAACAGAGCAGCAGAAAGGACCATGGGATGTACCTCTGAAAATGAGGCACATACAACACCCCTGAGGACACAGAACTCAAGAGAAGCTTTGCAATGTGGCCTCTCATGCACAACCAAGTCCATGTGCTAATTGCCTTATGGAGTACAGATAATTTTATATATACTTTTATATACTCTAGTTAACAATTTTCCCAGGTGCTGGATGCATTTGTAGTGCTGTAACAGTGATGGACTGTGCTGGTTTTAAGGTGAACCAGCAGGGAAAATGAACTCACCATGAGAGAGATTATAAGTCAGAGGCTAAAATTTAATAATAATATTACAATAAATAGACTGACACAAACCCAAAGGGGTTTGTTTGCCCTTGTGCTGAGACCCGCATGGTTCCCCCCAAGTCCAAAGCAAAAAGAAGTGAGGAACCTGTTGGTGCAGGTGAGGGCTGCAGTCTGGTCAAGAGTGGCAGTCGTGGTCTGGTCGAGAGCGGTGATCTCCTTCTGTCGAGGTCCTGCTGCTCCTCTGGATCTGACAAGAGGTTCCCGAGGTCTTCTTACCCCCCACTTATGTACCCTCAGGGAGCACCCAGTCCCTCCCCCAGGGCAGGCACTCACACAGTGGGTGATTAACTCTGGAGCCAGGGGGTATTGTTGAAGTGTTGGTGGCCCATGAGCAGCCACACCCCCTCAGGCTGGGTGTGAAGGTGCCAATGACTCCCTGGGCAGCTGCTGCTAATGGTCCATTGTCCTTGGGGAATGAATAGAGGGGGTAGAATACACAGCTTTGATCACCCCCACACAGTGTTAGCTGGTCCCACCTGCTGAACTAGGACATGGATATTATGTGGTTATAAAATCTTTTGACTCCCTGTGGCCCTGTGTTCATATAGAAACAATCACCATGTTTGTGTAGTTCTAACTTGTCAGTCCTGAAACCACAGGAGGTTGTGAGAGACACCAGAAACTGGTGACTCAGAAGCGCAAAAGGGTTATATAAATGTAGTTTCTTTGTGGAAAACTGGAGTAGGCAAAATCAAATCACTGAATGCAGACTATATGGATAGTCTTATTCCAAAGTAGAATGTCCTTTTCCTGGCTTAACCTGTTTCACTTCCAAAGTTATATAAGCTAAACAAGAAAAAAAACCACCTCAACGAAACAAACTAAAAACAAACCTACCAAAAATAAACCCAAACAAAAAACCAACCAACTTTTATTTTGAATGTAATATATAGAGAGCCAGTTAAATCCCTGTGACCACAGAAAAATAACAATACTAGTAAATTTTCCCATACAGACCACCTTAATAAACACCTTCACAAATTATCCTGTAGGTAACATGTCCTCTACTGTACATTAATTATAGAGGGATATCTGTGAGTATGCACTGAGCTCAGATAACTTAGTAATGACTTCCTGAGTGATTTTATGTGGTTCTTGAATTGAGTTTTTCACAGCATTTAATGTAGGGAAAATGCGATTGCAGTAATCAAGAGGGTTTACCCTTGAAGCTAATTGACCAAAGAATGGCTTTTTTTTCAAGATGGAAAATGGACCTTTTCCATGCCAAATAGTTATTGAGAAAGCTTAAAATATTTGAAAAGTGAAATTTGATTATGTGACCGAGCCAGATCAGAAGTGTAGCTTTCCATCCCAGTGCAAGTAGGAAAAAGAAAGCAGGGCAGAGAGGACAAGGCTTGGCTGCCTTCCAGATTCTTCTGTGGGATGGCAAAAGGGGCTGCAGGAGTCAGGGAAAAGGAGATGCTGCCTGGCCTGGCCATTTCTCCACTGTGGTGGTCCCCACAGCCCTTTCTCATGAGGAATACTGGCAAGCTGAATGTTAAATAAACGTGCAAAATGCAGATTTCAAATCAGCACAGCCCTGTGGTTGATAAGCCTTCCTTTTGCCTTTCAGTTTGGTCCTGCTGCAGTAGCTACTGTGATGTTCCAACGTGGTTTTTTTTAGGCAGTAAAATAGAAGCAGTCCAAACAAGCTCTGTGCAGGCACAGAGTCAATTGTCAGAATCCTAGTGCAGAATTCATGCTGATATCCTCCTCCCTGCATTCCAGGTCACCTGGAAGAGCTCAGGAACAAGTGCCACACCAGATTACTGTTAGAGCAAAGATAGAATAGGCAGTATCTCCTGGTAGCCTTCGGTTTTCTTGTTTCCCTGCCCTGCTCTCCCAGCACCTTTGCAGTGCTGAGGCTGAAGGGCTCCAGCAGTGGGGATGGTAATGAGAGGCATTTCATTCCCAAGGCTCCCTCAGCTGCCTGTCAGCAGAGTGCATTGTCATGTCCCAGTTGCTGTCACAAGCAGACTGCAACTGTGGTTTGTTTTTAGGTGTCAGTTTAGGCTGTAGTAGAGAAGCCACTGCTTTAGGTGCTGCTGGCAACTATCCTGATAGCAAAAGCAGAGGCTGCACAGGCACAGATAGAAAAGCAGCAAACCTGTGGGGCAGTTCTAAGACATAATAGGTGGGTAGCACAAAAACAGTTTCTACTGCTTACCCTATGTTGTAGATTGCATAGAATCATAGAATCAATTGGGTTGGAAAAGACCTCCAAGATCATCAAGTCCAACCCTTGGGC